>PVJO010000248.1:0-257528 GCA_004026905.1 Hystrix cristata
GAGAGACCATAACTGTAAATAAGGACAAAGAGGTGTAATAGATATTATATAAAAGGAGGATGGTGTGCAGAGGAGAGGAGTACTAGAAAGAAAGAAGGGGAAAAGCAGAAAGGCAACAGGGGAAAGAGAGGGGAAAGGGAAAATATGGAAAATGATGAATGAACCTGCTGTAAATAGGGAGGGAGGGAGCAGAGGGGAGAGGCGGGGGAGAGGGGGGAGAACCAAGATGTATCATGTATAGGTACAGAATAAATGTAATGAATGTGACCAATGTATGTAGAATGTACCAATACATGTTCTTGGTTTAAAATAAAAAAAAATAAAAAGACATCATATCACAGTAAGCCATGCATACCCATGTTTATAGCAGCATGATTTGCAATAGTTAACTATTGGAAGTGTTTTCTACACTGATCAACAGATAAATGGATAAAGAAAATGTGGTATTTATACACAACAGCATATTACTTAGCCATAAAGAAGGAGAAGTCACTTGTAGGAAAATGGATGCATCTTGAGATCATAACATTAAGTGAAATAAATCAAACGCCCAAGCTTAAATATCTCATGGTTTCTCTCACATGAGAAACCTGGAGTATAAATAAATTAAAGAGCAAAATAAATGATAATAGGAAATTGGAAGATAGCTATTTCTCAAATGGGAAGGGGACCAAGAGATGGCGGGAAGAGAGGGGAAGGGGATAAAGAAAGAATTAAGCTGTGATACGTACATATATTGACTGCCCATGAGGAATGTAATCTTTATTAGTGCAAATGTACTAATAAAAATTAAAAACAGGTATTGTAGAGGTGTATTTGATCATATAAAATGATGCTTATGGTTTATTGATAAGTACCATTTATTGATAAATACAAAACCCATATAATCAATATTCTATTGGGTTTATGCTCTGTGCTCATTCAACCAAGTAGCCACTATAGGACACTGAAGTTTGTGTTTTTAACAATTATGAACATGAATTCCAGTTTTTTGTATGGGCGAGTATAACGAATTTCTGGTTTGACATTTGTATGTGGGTAAATTTCTAGGAGTAGAATTGATGAGCCAAAATATACATGCTTTTAAGGCTTTTGAAGCTTGTTTTGCTTCCTGTTGCATAATTGGCTTCAGAAAGTTTTTGAGATAATTGCTTTTAAATGTGGCTGTTCATTATTTTCAGTGTATTAAGCCATCCTTCCAAACTGATTTTTAAAGTTAGGACCACTCTTACCATGTACTAAATTGTTACATAAATTAGGTCTGAATTCACACTTTGAATTTTTCCCCATTATCAGACCACCTTTTCTAGCTCTATTAAAATGCTCTTTTAATTATGGTAGCTTCATACATTTTTCATAATGGTTAAGAAAAATATTCCCTATTATGTTTTCATTTATGTTATTTATTTTCTAATGAAATTTACAAATATTTTGAATTTTTTATCTAGCTGGAATTTTTCACTAAAGATATTTACATTTGTAAATTAATTTTCAAACAAAGAATATTTTTACTGTATTTTGTATTCCTATTATAGAGCGCAGAATATTGTGCCCTGCAGTCAAATTTTCTTTTATCTTCTTTGGTTAAGTTCAACAGTTTTCTTTATATAGGTTTTACTCATCTTGTTAATTCATTCATATGTATTTTGTATCTGTCAGTCCCATTTTCCACCCAGTATCCTTTTCTTCCACATGAAACACCTCCATTATATCTATTTTTCTACAAATCTGCTAGCAACGAATTATTTTGCTTTTTCTCATGTTCACTTAAAAAGGATACTTTTACTTGATACAGAATTTTAAGTTGGAATTTTTTTCATTACATTAAAGTTGCTGTTAAATTATTTTCTGGCTTTCTAGATTTCTGAGAAGTCTATTGTCTTTTTTATTACCATCTCTCTGTAAGTAATGTGGCTTTTTTCTAGGGTTGTTTGTAAGATTTTCAATTTATTCTTAGTTTTCAGCAATCAGACTGTAGACTTCTTTGGTTTAGCTATTATTATAATAATTAGTATTGTATTATTTTGACCTGCCTGATTGCTCATGTTGTCTGCCTACATGGTCTTATAGTTTTTAATCAAGTTTATAAAGTTTCTGGCCATAATTTTCCAATTTATCTGTGCTGTTTCTCACCCCTTTTCTTTTTGTCCTTTAGCTTTTCTTTTTCTCCATTCTGTGATGATTTCTGTTGTGACTTCCTAAAGTCATTACTCTTTTATTCCACGGTATCAAGTTGGTAATTAATGCCACACTGTGATTTATCTATATCTACATCTATATATTTATCAAACCCTGTTGTTTTCATCTCTAGGACTTCCACCTGGTTATTGTTCCCTTTAATTTTTATTATGATGAAATTTTCCATTTTAGCCATTTTTAAGTTTAAAGTTCTATAGTATATATACAGTAATACCTTGGTTCATGAACATTGTTTTCTATAACAATTCAGTTTGCAAACAGTAGGATTCATCAAAATTTTGCTTCTATTTGTGAACTTTGCATCAGTTGATGACCACGAATGTGGCCATTTTCTCCAGAATCATGGAACGAATTGAGTTCATGAACGAGGTACCACTGTACAGTTACATTGTTGTGAAAGGTCACCACAAATCCATTTCCAGATTTTTTTGTCTGCCCCAGTTAACTCTGTACCCATTAAAAAATGACTCCTTTCATCTCAGTCATTGTTTTCACCACTGGGACAAAAGACCCAACACCCACAACTTAGAGGAGGACATGTTTATTTTGGCTTACATTTCAGCCTATAGTTGGCTGGCTCCAAAGCAGGACTGCATGGCAGAGGGACATGGTGGAGGAGAGCTGCTCATGGAACAGCAGACAGAAGGCAGAGAGTGAAGGGAAGAGGCCAGCAGGGAGATATAACCTGCCAGGTTATGCCCACAGTGATGTACCTCTTCCAACCAGGCCCGACCTCCTAACAATAAGCCAGCTTTAACCCTAAGCTATAATAGCCCTAGGATCCAGTCCCCTTCCAAAGGTCCTGCCTATGGCTGCATGAGGCTTTAGGGGGACATCTGGATATAAACTGTAACACCCTCATTTCCATGGTTACCACTATTCCACTTCCTGTCTGTGAACTGGACCACTCTAGATACCTGGTACAGGTGGAAGCTTACAAGATTTGTCTATCTGTAGGTTCGTTTTTCACTTAACATAATGTCTTCAGTTATTCATTCATGGCATGGCATGTGTCAGACTTCCCTTCCTTTTAAAGTCTGAATAATATTCCATTTTTGTGTACAGAGCACATTTTGTTTATTCATTCATCTGTTGATGGACACCTGGGATGCTTCCACCTTTTAGCTATTGTGAATAATGTTGCTATTAACATGCGCATACAAATATCTGTTTGAGCTCCTGCTTTTGATTGTTCTGAGTATATGCTCAGAAGTGGAACTGCTGGATTATGAGGTAATTCTGTGTTCAACTTTTTAAGGAACCACCATACTGTTCCCACAGTGACTGTACATTTTAGATTCAACTAGCAACTCATAAGGGATCCAATTTCTCCACATCTTTGCTGACACTTGTTATGTATTTATTTTGAGAATAGCCCTCCTAGTGGATAAGTGGTATTGCATGCATTCTGATTTTGATTTGCATTTCTCTAATGATCAGTGATGCTGGATATTTTTCCATGTACTATTGGTCATTTGTATATCTTCTTTGAAGAAACAACTTTTAAAGTTCTTTGGTCATTTTTATCCAGGTTCTCTTTGTCACTGTTGAGTTATATAGTTCTTTGTATATTATGAATATTAAATCCAAATCAGATATATGATATAGAAATATTTTCCCATCCCATGGGCTGCCTTTCAACTCTGTTGATAATGTCTTTTGATGCATACACATGGTCATTTTTATGTTTTTTATTTCTTTTCCCATTACGCTCATGGTTGCTGTTAAATACTGGAGCATATTTGTAATGTTTACAATGGCTATTTTAATGTCTATGTCTGCTAATTCCATCTTATCTGGTATTCCTAGGTCTGTTTTTATTGGCTGGTTTTCCTCCTGCATCTGCTTAACAGTTTATTGCTTTCCTACACATCCAGGGATGTTGGATTGGATGCAGCTCTGTGAATAAGAGTTTGCCTTTGGTTTCCTTTCTGTCAAGAATGCTGAAGAGCCATGAGTGGTGGTGCACATCTAGGAGGCTGAGGCATGAGGATCCTAAATTTGACCCCGGCCTGAGCAGCTTAGCTGGCTTGGATGTAGCTCAAGGTGAAGGCCCTAGCTTCAGTTCCCAGCTACACACACATGCGCGCACGCGTGTGCACACTCACACATGCACACGCACACAGAATGTAGAGTTTGGTTTAGCAGATGTCAAGTTTCTTCTCCATCAAGTTGATCTTTTTTGACTTGTCTTTAAGTTTCTTGATGGTGGACAGTTTGGAAGTCTAACTTTCCAAACTGATGTAAAGACTTGACTATTCTGGAGTCTTCACTAGTAGCGCCAGTGGTTCCATGAAATCTAGGTTTCAGGTGGACGCAAGTCAAAGGTTTCCTTCCCTGTGGGTATTTGGATAGCTGCCCTCACAGCAGCCTGGAACATGTTCCTGGTCTGCTTCTTGGTGTTTCATCCCAGACATGTGCAGAGAAGTGTTTTGCCAAAGATTCAAAGGAGCAAGTGCATGCTGGAGCTCTGTCTCCGGATTGTTCTCTTTGTGGGCTGTGCCTGGCTGTTTACAGTTGCTTCTATCTCCCTGACCACTGATCTCTTATGTCCTTATCTCAGCCATATCCCTGCCCTTGCCTACATCCCCTTTCTTGTACCTGTCCAAAAAGTGTCCCAAAGCAGAAATCCACAACATAGGTGCATGTATATGTGTGTGTGCATACTTTTATTTTGATCTCTGCCTGTGAGTTCTCTGTGTGTAACTACTGCCAGGGCTGGGATGCAGCTGAAACCTCCCAACAATACGTATGACCGAACAAAGTATTTAATCTGGGTTAAGTGTTCCTTCTTTGTCAGACACTGTCTCAGTGTTTTCCGTTAGTAATCACTGGTGACGCAGCTGTTACAATTATCTCCTAACAAGCAGAGCTGGTACAGGGGCAGGCCAGGGAGACCCCTGCATCATAAATGTCAAGCACTGGAATCACCTTCCTTTGACCTACAGGGCAACAGAATGCACACCTACAGGTCGTTAGGGAACAAAGATTCCCCAAATGACCCCTCCTCCAACTTGAGACCCTGAGATGCTCTACAGAAAGAATATGGAAGATAAAGAAAAATGAAATGGAACAATAAAAAGGAAAGAAAAGGGGGTTAGAAAAGTAGCCTATTGCAAGATGTACATACCAAATTCTACATATAATTTATTTTGGCAAAAATCTTTTGCAGCTAAATTATCTTTGGAAAGATTTCCATCCATCTTCACATCTAACTAAGGCTCGTAGGAGGAAACGTCCATAAAGACGAGCTACACGGTTTGTGAGACCAGTGCACAGTAAAACCGTAGGCCCTTTGGTGCAGCTATTAAGGGGTTTCCCGACAGCACAGGAGAGCAGGAAGCTGAGCGTGAGGATCGTCTGTGTTCCGGGCCAGGTTCATGCCACGAAGTTGTCTCTGGTGCCTGGCACCGGGCCGAGAGCCTGATTCTGATCCTAACAAAGGAAGACTGTTCTCCGTCACTGAAAAGCATTGTTGGCTGCCTGCTCTCTGTTTCTCACTCCAGCACTGTTCAGCTTGGAGTTCACATAAGGTACTGTGCATTCTTAGCTCTGCTTCCTTCAGTCTTCTGTCCTTAAGCACGAACTACAATCAAGGACAAGAGCCCACAGGAACACAGTTTAACAAGCACAGCATGTTCCTGGTGCACCTTTAGAGCAGCGAGAAGGACAGCCTGACCTGTCTCTTGCTCTTGTGAAGGGCTGAGATTCCCCCAAGTAAACCTGGCAGGAAGGAGCCTCGCTGTGCCTTGGAGCAACAGCTGCAGGTTGTCTGGGGTACAGCAACTCCCCTGGAGGAAGACAGAACGACGTGGGGTGGCCTGTTTCTTCTGCTGGGGTCAGAGGCGCCTAAGAGACAGCACTGAGCTGCCTGAACTGGAAGCCCACCAGCTAGTCAAGGACTAAGGCAGAATGGCAGTCAGCTTTTACAGTCCACTAACATTGAGACGTTCTCCTGGAGCAATGTCACCAGCCAGAAGGGATCTCTCCCATGAAGGGGATGCACACGTGCACGCTTGCATTTAGAGGCACAGAATTACAGTGGTTTAGGCACACACCCCTCACTGTCTTGTCCAGTGTGAATCAAGCGCTGGCTAGCCGTCCTTGGTGCACAGGGAACCCAGTCGGACACAGGCTGCCATTTCACGCAAGGTCACACAGTGCGTGGACCCCAGTGGGTTTAGGGGCTGATGCAGCCATATTTGAACAGGAGCTAAGCTCCTTCGACATCCTGCTAGCACAGGGCACCTCCGCAGCACTGCCGCAGGAGTGTTTAGCATAAGTAGGCAGGCCGCCTCGCCCTCCCGCGTTCCCACCGCCCCCACCGCCCCCACCGGAGTGCTCCGCCAGCGAACTGACCATGTGGCTACCGCGCGGCATGCTGGGACTGTAGTTCACAGGACCTCTGCGCGGAAAAGGCCCAGCGCAGTGCATGCTGGGAAGTGTAGTCCACCGCCCTCCATTCTGGGCGGACCGGCGCCGATGGAGGGCATGGCGGGAAGTGTATTCCACTATCCTCTACTACGGGTCGGCGCAGTGTATGCCGGGGACTGAGTCTACGGCCTCGCGCCACCGGCGCAGGCCAGGTGCACTCCCTGCTGGGAAATGTGGCTACTGTCGCTGTTGCAGGCAGAAGCCCGGATGTGTCCCTCCCGCTCCACCAGCACTGTCTTTCAGTGATCCTGACATTCTCTCAATTCCCAGAGCTATTTAAACGGGAGATTCATTCCCACGTTTTGGACCCATTTGAGGTTCAGTCCCAAAACTACAGCAGTTGACAAGGACCAACATGGACTCAATCCTCCCAGAAAGAAGAATTAAAGAAAAATGTGAAAAGTGTGGCTGAATGAAAAGGGTTCACCAGGGCAAGCATTAAAAGAACTGCAGACCTATGAAAATTACCTATTTTTGAATCTGAAATAAATTTGGAAAACTTTTGTTTTTTGCATTTTATGTATTTTCTATTTTTAAATTTTATTTTATTTTCGTAATTTCTGCAGTACTGAGGATGGATCCCAGGGAGGGCTCGTATATATACTTAGCTACATTTCCAACCCTAAAATATTAGTTTTTAATTCATAAATGAGAATTGCATATATATTTGTGTGCAACATGATGTTTCAATACACGAAATGATTAAATCAGACTAACTTAACCATTGTCATATGTAGTTTTATTTTTACATGAGAACATTTAAATTCTACTCTCAGCAGTTTTAAAATTACCATGTTATACAATACAGCTGAATATTTTCTCCTAATTGAAATGTGATATCCTCTGACCAACAAATTTTATCTCTGTGAAAAAATTACATGGGGATTTTTTTAAGAATATTATTGAATCTATAGATTGTTTTGGAAAGTATGTGACCATTACTAATTATTCTATTTCAAGAGCAGGGAATGCCTTCCCATCTGTCTATGTCTTCTTCAATTTCATTCATCAGTATTTCTTAGTTTCCAGTGTAGCATGAAGCCTACTTAAATTAAACCATGCTTAAATTAATTCTTAGTATTTGATTGATTGATACTATTGTAAATGAGAATTTTCTTGATTTCTTCTTCAGACGGTTTGCTGCTGCTCTGTAGAAAAACTACTAATTTTCATATGTTGGTTTTGTATTCTGTGATCCCACAACGTTACTGAACCTATTAGTTCTAACGTTGTTTTTTGTTTTTGTAGTTCTTGGGGGGTTTTCTATATATAAGACCACGCCATCTGCAATCAGATAATTTAATTTTTTTTCTTTCTTCTTTGGCTGCCTTTATTTCTATTCTTTGCTGTAGTTAAAACCTCTAGTCCTAGATTGAATAGAAATCATGAGAGTGGGTATTCTTATCTTGTTCCTGATCTTAGAGCAAAATGCTTCAAACTTTTCATCTTTAGTTACACTATTAGCTGGGTCATTCCTTCTGTATACAATTGTTTCAGAGTTTTTATGACAGACATATGTTGATTTTGGTCATGCTTTTTTCTTTATCTAATGTGAGTCATATGTTTTTTGTCTTTCATTTTGTTAATGTGATTTATCACATTTATTGAAGGATCCCTTTCAAGGGCTTTTGTTTTGTATTTTTGAGACAAGGTCTCACTATGTAGCTCAAGCTGGCCTGGAATTCACAGTGACCCTCCTTTCTCAGCCTCCCAAGTGCTGGGATCACAGGCATGGGCCACCACATCCAGTAGTTCAAGTTCTTTTGAATTTGATTTGCTAGTATTTTGTTGAGGACTCATATCTATATTTTTTAGAAATAGTGCTTGCAACTGTCTTTTCTTACAATGCTCTTGTCTGGCTTTCATATCGGTGTATCTCTGGACATATGAGTTTAGAAATACCCTCTCCTCTTAAATTTTTGGGAAGAGTTGGGTATTAGTTCTTCCTAAAATGTTTGGCACAATTCAGCCAGGAGTGCAAGCACTGGACTTTTCTTTGAAGGGAGATTTTTGAATTTTGATTTGATCTCCATTCTCATTATCAGTCTGTTCTGATTTTTTACTTCTTCATGTTTCAGTCTTGATAGGTTGTGTTTCTGGGAATTTACTCATTTCCTCTAGGTTATATAATTTGTTGATATAAATGTTCATCATTATTTCTTATGATCCTTTGTATTTTTTTTTCTTTTTTAATAGAAATTACTTGTGATGAACAGAATTTCATTCCATCTTGGTCCACTTGCATTGCTCTAACAAAACAGTAGAGACTGGGTAATTTAGGAAAAGTGAAAATTTATCTCTTGGAATTCTGGAGACTGAGAAGCCCAGCATTAGGGGCCAGCTGACTCAGATTCTGTGTCCAGGATTGCAGCTACGTGGTATCCTCACATGGCGGAAGGTACAGTCAGGCAGTTCTCTGAAGCCTCTTTATTATGGTATTAATCCTATTTGTGAGGGCAGAGTTTTCATAACTCAGCCACTCTCCAAAACGCCCTACCTTTTAAGACCATCACCTTGGGGTTTAAGTTCCAACTTAGAAATTTTTGAGAGACACACACATTCTGACCAAAACAAACACCTGATCTACCTACACCATGGAAGTAATTTCTAGGTAATGAACATAGATGAACTCACTCAGCTCTCACAAGCAACCATGTGCAGTTTTGTCTTCCTCCTGCAGTGTAGACAATGAAGCTATAAAGTAACAAGGAGTTAGTGACTTCCCAGAACTTTACAACTGATGAGAAACAGATTTGAATCCAGATCATTTCCTTGTCCCAAACTCCCAACACTAAAGGGGCATGATGAAAATCAGGAAATTGAAAAGAGAGCCAAGTGGAGCAAAGAAGTCTTCCTTGAAATAGAAACTGAAATAGCAGAATTAAAATCTATTTTGCAAGGAACTACGGCATAAACTACTTCCAGATGATAGCTAAAATAATTTCCTAAGAAGTCAAAAACAAAATCCTTTAAGTGACTATGAGAAATTCTTCCAGAAAAGGCTCTCTAGAAATTAGCATTTACTACCAATTTCAGAAGTCCGGATGCATATCATTAAAAATATGTTTAGAAATATTCCTGGAGCACAAATACACAAAAATATTAAATTATTGATCTTTGGGATGAGATCATGAGTAATTTGTTTAAACTTTTTGAGTCTCTGAATTTTTAACATGTTGTAGGGTGTATGTTTCTTCTAAAGATTCAGGGACAGCTTTTAAGAAGTACAGGAGGGCAAACAGACATTCTGGGGTTGCCCTTCTTGTCCTCCTGGGTCGCAGATGCCCCGCTGTCTGACTCTATTCCCTGGAGACTGTGACGTGGGTCCTGGACAGGGTCCACTGTGGGACGTCCCTCCCCTCTGAGAGACAGACCTGTGGCACCTCGGCTGAGGTAGGACCAAGAATGCTGTGGTCAGGAGGAGGGAGGAGGAGAGACACTTACAGGAAGGAGTGGGACCTGGGCTGAGAGCTTCTTAGGAGGGAGTTGGCAGGGTGAGCACCCCTCACAGAGCACAGACCTAGACCAGGCTCTGTGAAGGGTGCAGAGGAAACACAAGGTCTCTGTCTTCAAGGTTCTGTAGGAAGCAGTGCCCCTGGGAGCAGAGGATGAACAGCCCACACGACAGAGGGCTGGAGAAGTGGTCTGCCTGGCCTCTGGCCGCATGGGGCAGGGGTGGTTACTGGCGACCAGGAGGACGGTAAGACCTCTCTCAGAACTGGGTCGATGGAAGATACCCAGTCCCTCTTATTCAATAAAACCCCTACGGGATAATGAGTGCTCAACAAATATGATTAATTACTGCTTGTTGAGAGCCAGAATTGCAAGACGGCCTCTCTTGATGAGCTTCTGGGAGAATTTCCAGCCCCAAGTTCAGGGGAATATAAATAGCTGTATCCCTGCCATCAGGACCCACCTGGGGTCCATTCATCCTCTCAAGGACCCTGGGATGTGCATAATGCATTTGTTCCTATTTGAGAGATCGATTCATTGATTGATTCTTGATGTGAGGTTGCCTCTTCCCTCCCTGAGAACCTGGGCCGGTTTGGGGATCAGACAGTGCTATTTGGATTCTGGGTCTGCCCCTTACTAGCGATGAAATCTTGGGGGACTACTTAGCTTCCCTAAATAATTGTTCTGGCATTAAATGAGTTAACACTCAGGTCTGCCTTGAGGGTGACTAAGGATTATGAATATACACAAAAAGTGTGTCACACAGGAGGACCTCAAGTGAGGGCCATGGTGGGGTGGCCTCATAGATCAAGACAGGGCACAGCACGTCTCATCCAGGACATGTGGGGGCTGAGCTGTTTTGCAGGAGTTTCTGGCCATCTGCAACAGGTGGCTGTTGACGCTACAGTGGTTCATGAACTTCATTCTTTCCATGAGATTGTATTTTCCACTTTCATCCCACAAGTGTGTTCTCAGCATTCTGAGTTGCATATTTAAGGTCCCAGGCACCCAAGTGGCTCCAGGCCACATCTCTGAGGAGTAGGGAGAAAGTTAGGGTGCTCCTTCCACAGCGTCCGAGGACACTTGGCAGCCTTTGCTCTATTCCCACAGAGGAAGCTAAGAAATCATCTTTTCAGAAAGAGCTTCTTAAGCTTTCTGTGAGCTTTCTGCTGGTCAGAGAAAACGAACAGCCGCTTTCAACCATAAGCAAGACAGTAAGCAAACACTTACTGGATTCTGCTGGGGTGGAACGCAGGCATTGGAGGGACCTCTCCAGAGGTTGACCTTGGGGTGAGGGCCAGGAGAGGAGCAGAGAAACAGGAAAGCCAGCCATCTCCTTGTGCGACTGGCTGGTATGTGGAGATGGAAGCTAAAAGGAGAAAAAGCCAAGATTGGGAGGAAGGAAAATGGCAAAGGGAGAGTGTGGAGGTGTGCTGGGTACTCATGGGATGGGAGATGGACTGAGGCACCTGCTGGTCCATGATGAGGGGAAGGTCAAGGTTGTGGCTTCCTGGCAGGGTCAGACATTCACCTGCATGACGCTGGTACTCGGAGCAGCTGCGCAACCTCAGTGATGAGACTGTGGAGTCTCTGCGTGGGTCCTGGAAGATCCGCACTTCCCTTTCTGGTGAGTGCAGGCTTAGACTCAGCGAGGTGCTTTCTACCAGCTCCCACCTGGGTCTCCAAGGATGGAGTCGCACCCAGCTTCCCCAGGGGAGATACAGCTTTCCTAGATTCAAGCACATGCTTCAGGGTTCTGTGTGTACCCTGCTTTTTAAAATCGCAGTCATTTAAAACATGCAGTGGTTATAAAATAGCTTTTCAAATGCAGGCTCCAGATACACACTGGAGCAGTTTCAAAGGCACTCAGTCTGACCTAACTAAATTTGCTTCTGATAAAGGGCGTCTGCCATCCTGTGTGCACTGCGTAACTTATCTGTGACAGACGACGAACCCCCTCGCTGCGCCCAGATAACACTGCCTACTTTTCTCCTCCACACTTTGCCCTCATGGCTCCCTTTAGCTAGTAGATCTCCTGTTATTATTTTTATCCATATTTGGTGTATCCTGCAGGTGTGAACTCAGACTCCACAAATCCAGTGTCTATTCCAGTGATTTCCACCTCATCTCAAATGTATTGTGCGATTATTAGTACCAGGTCATCCCGCCCTTCCTTCCTTCCCTCCCTTCCTCTCTCCCTCCCTCTCGCTTTCCTCCCTTTCTTTCTCCTGGGGATTGAATCCAGGACCTTCAACCTGAGCTACACCTCCAGTCCTTTCACTTACTACTTTTTATTTGGAGACAGGCTCTCACTGAGTCATCAGTTTCCCTGACTGAACTCAAACTTTCAATCCTGCAGAGTGCTGGGATTACAGTTGTGCCCCGTCATACTCAGCAAGATTCTCTGTTCTTCATTCTATGAAAAGCTGTGCTAGCCCTTGACTGTGGTGACAGAATCGTCACCTGTGTAAGTCCCCTGTTCTTCCCAAGGCCTCGACCCCAGCTCCTGCGCAGGTATCTTCACTGTAGGGTCTGGCGGCTCAGGGTCTCCATCAGCAGAGTGCTTCAGGAAGCTGCTCCCAGTCTGTCACGTTTGACTTTCAACATGGAACCAAGTTTGCCAATTTTACACTGTAAATCTTACAGGTTATGGAAGTCTCTTTCTTTTATGTCATTTTTGTTTGTATGTTTGTTTTGTTTTGCCACTACAGTGGATAAGAGCCTGGGATGGGGTTGGAGATCCACCAGCAGTCTTCAGCCGTTGGTTCTGTGACCCAGGGCCGCCATGCGGGACTCCCGATTTGCTCCAGGGACCCAGTCTCCAGGAGACCGCAGTGCTGGGGAAGCACCCTTGGGGGGCAGCCCACTGGCTCATTATTTGTGTAGATTAGAAAACTGGCAGGTCCTCTGGAAGGAAGAAGTAAGGACCACTGAACAGAAGCCAGGGAGAACCAGGCTTGTAGAGTGAGGATGGCAAGGGCCAGGAAGAGAAGGCGGATATGAGGAGTTGTGTGTATGATAAATCAAGGATCACTACTGCAGAAGTGTGACCCCCCCTTGCTGTGCAATGTTGTTGTTTTTCCTAATAATTGCACATGATAGGTGTTCTCCAATAGGAAATGAAAAGAAAGAGACCACGGAGGGGTCTAGAAATTGATGGGAAGACCCAGGGCAGGAGAAGAATGGTGTGTGGTGTTGGTTTGGGTTCTCAGTGAGACTCAGAGCAGGTTGACTGAAAGCGCTAGCAGCTTGGGTCTTGGGGCTCCCCTCTCCAGCAGGGTGTGCCCCCTCCACCAGCCCACAGGGAGCAGGGCTTAGCCCATTGTGGGGTCCAGGGGCTGGGGCTTCCGTGAGACTTGCTGGGTCCTTGCAGACAAGAGGTCTCTAGAAAACAAAGTCTGAGTGTCGGGAGACACAGGGTGACAGGGACCATACCGGGAAAGTGGACGCTAACCAACCTGAATGTTGCCAACTGTCTGAATTAAAAGAATTGTGCCTCAGACACTGGAATCAACAGGACAATAACTTACTGGGATGCGCGCACGGCCCTCAGTGATGCTCTGACTGGCTGTCTTCCTCAAGTATTCCAGAATGAACCAAATAACAGAAGTATAATGTGTATTTAATCCAACTGCAGTTTTATATTTAAAATTAAACTGGAGAGCTTTGAGATAGACAGGGATGAAAACTGAGAACTTTATGAATCAAATTTAGCTAAAGAAGCTGTTACCTAGACCAGGAAGGAAATCTTTGGCTGCCTGGGCATTTAAACTCACCTGCAATAATATTTCTTTATCTGTCTGTCTATCTATCTACCTATCCATCTATCAGCTACCTATCATCTATCTCTATACCCATCCATCTATTATCTATTACCATACCTATCTAATCTACCTATGTATCCATCCATCCACCATCTGTCTATCTAATCTATGTATTCATCCACCCATCATCTATCATCTACCTCTTTATATATCTATCCATCCATCCATTATCTATTGCCTACTATCTATCTATAATACAGAACACACATATACGTGGGTTACATGTATATCTCAAAGACAAAACATACAACTTACTTATAATGTTCATAAATATAGAAACATTGAACATGAAGATCTAAGCTTTGGGACCAGTTTTCAGGAATAACATGGTATGTCTCAGTTCCTCAGGACACTTGAACTCGAACCCTGTCCAGATGCACAAATTTGGAGAGAAATCTTCCTAGAAAGAAAATTCAAGAAACATGATAAATACAATGTAATTGAGCTGTCAACTAGACATTAAAATGGATTTTTAAGAAGAATTTCTCTACTTTCAAAGAGAGTAAAGATGATCCTTTTGCTAAATGCTTTCAGAGTGTAATTGGCTGATGAGGGTGTAGAAAAACAGTAATAAAAGGAAAGTGCATTTAATTTCAGCTTGTCACTTCCAGCTTTATAAATTGGTTTATTCCAAATGAATACTCAGTTTTCAATATTAAATTACTTCTTTTTTATTTATTTAATTTTTTTCCTTCTCCAACCTTTTTATGTGACTCCTTAAATATACCAGCCAGTGGGTAAAGACATGAAATATGAATTTTCCTTCCTTGTGTGTGTTTTAAGGTCTGCTAAAGTAAAGCATTCTATTTAATAAAATTGCATTCAAGTCAACTACAAACCCACAGAACATTTGGCAGTGGGTGTGTCTTCCTCTAACAAATCCTTGTTTAGATGAAATTGACTCGGGATAACCGTATCTTATTTCCACCAAGGCCATTTTAACCACATGGAGAGCTCCTTCTCCCCTTTGGGGAAACCTTAACAAGTTTCCCCTCGTCGTGGGGAACAATTAGTTCTCCTCGGTTTACCAAGCGCACCTGGGACCTATGGTGCGCTTGCTCTGCACGCAGATCTGCCCGGGCAGGTAATGAGAAAACCAACCAGATTAGATGTGAAATCATGTTTAGCTGTGAAATTACCATTCTCTGATTACAGACAGGTTGAGAACCACCACTTTGATGGACCTTAGGGAAGAGAAGAACCAAAAACATTTATCTAGGGAATGTGGGTTAGCATAATACAGCAGTCCTCAGTTGAGGTCCTCAAACCCAAAGTAGCAGCATCCCCTGAAAACTTGTTAGAAATACATATTCCCACATGTCTGCGCAGACCTGCTGACCTGAGCTTCCGGCTTCCTGGTCCTGAGTCAGCTGAAGTCCAGGAGTCAGGGATCTTATGCACAAAGAGTTTTGGAGACATTGGACTGAATCTCAGCCAAGACACCTAATGCCTTTGTGAATAACAGCAAGTCACCTAACCCCTCGGAGCCTGAGGTTCTTTTGGTGTAGATGGAGATAATTAAACCTACTCTGGCTGGCTGCTATTTAGTAGGTTATATATTGTGTTAAATACATTTCACAGGAAAGTGCATCTCACATATGAAGTAGGATGTTAGGATGGAAATCTTGCAGTGTTGGTGTAATGGCAGCTTCTGTGGGGCAGCTAGCAGACACTGAGCAGGGGGTGACGCTGCCATAGGAGACTCGGCAAAGCGGGGAAGAGCTTGAAGCCCCCTGTTTACTCTTGAACTGGCTGGCTCCACAGAGGACAGCTTTGCTGGGCTCAGGGAAGGGAAAAGGTGTGAAGTGTGCTAGTGTCTGTGTGTCTCCAACCATAGCGAGCGACGTCTCAGAGGGAGCTTGATGTGTGTCCCTGTAGTGGACGGGGGAGTCTGCTGGTTCTGCCTGTGGCTTGGGAAGTCACGCTACTGTCCACAGCTGTGCTGACATGGGCAGGCGCCCTCCCTGAGGAGAAGGAAGCAGGCGTTGTGTAGAGGGGCAAGTGTGAAAGACTGTGCCCATGTTCTGTCTAGAGGACCGAGGGGCCCAGCTCTGGGATGCTGCAGGGGACACTGGCTTCCTGGGGACCGGGGAGGAGCCACTAGCAGCTCCCAGGATAGATCTGACCCGCAGATCACAGAAGAGCAAGAGAGGAGTCCCAACACTGTTAACTTCCAAAGGACTCTCAAGTGTACATAGGAAGAAAAGTCTGTTCCAAACCTTTGCCAGAGAGAGAGGAAGCCAGCTTGGTACGACACAAGACAGAGATGGACCTAGAGTTGGAGCTGGAGCTGGAGACAGAGACTGAGACCGAGACAGAGAGAGAGAGAGAGATACAGAGAGAGATAGAGACACCAGGCAAGGCCACAGCCCCTGAGCCACATTCCCTCTCTCCTCCCCAGATCCCAGGAATGATCCTCGCCACCAGGCTGCACTGCCATCACTTTCTATTTCCAGGGCAAGTCCTGGCATTTCCGGTTCTGCTTCTCACATTCCCCAAGCCAGCACCGAAAAGACCCAAGAGCAGCAGGGAAGCCAGGGGAGCCTGGGTACACTATTTTGCTTTTCAACAAGGATTCTTTCTGCACCAATTCCCCAAGCACCCACAAACACTGTGCTGGTTCTCCCCATAGCTGCTTCTGACTCCTGCAAGAGCTGAGTAAATGTTACTTTGGAGGCACTTGAGGAGTCAGTGACCAGAAGATGTTGTGTCAAGGGTGGGAACGGGGACAAGACTGGCAATGAGTACTGGTAGCATGTGAAGTCATTTCTTCACCCTCTTCTTTCACTAAATCTCCTTGTTTGAATTTGTCCCTTTTTAGTTACTGGAAATCTCAGCCTCTGGAACTAGGAAGGGCTGGAAGGCTTCGTGTGCAATGTTTACGTAAGTCACCATGTCTTTTGCATTTTTGTAAGATTTTGGAGGGAAATTGGGAGAGGCTCTGCAAAGGGTTGTTAGCAGATAAGGACTGGTAGACAGAAGCTTTGCAATGTGCTTTGGATAAAATCAAAGGAGCTTTGAGGAGGGCCCAGGTTAGTCCTCACTGTTTGGAACACAGCTTCTGCTTCACAGATACACTGGACTGAGCACAGAGATAAATGGGGACAAATGGGGTAACGGTTCGTTCTCTGCTGACCCATATCCAAATGGACTGTAAAATGGTAATGCATGTATTCATCATTAACACACTAACCATAAATCATCCTGCAACTAAATTATTAAAATGATGAACTGCCCACATCTCTATTAGGGATGGAAATGCATTTGTGGGAAAGTTTGGAAAGTAGTGGTGGACCTGGGAGGAAAACTTGATTCCTAACTGGATGGGTCAGGATGGCAAGTGGCAGCGTGTCTGCCCACCGCAGTGATGATCCTCAAATGCCCGGCTTGCCTGGGTGGGTAGCTCAGCTGTTTTCACGTTCCTCTAAGGATCATAGATCTGATATTCTGCCGAGATCTCTGTGCCTTGCCCCTTCTCTGGAAGATATGGGGTCACAGCTCATAAGAGGCCAACCCGGACTGTACTCTTGCTTCCTACAGGCACAAGAATAGATAGACCTTGTTCCCTGCAGGACAGTTTCCCTGTTAGGGCATTGGCAGCGTCCTCTCTGGGTACCTGGGTGAGGTTGTCCCCAAGAAGGGAGATTTCTTCTTCCAGGAAGGCTATAGATGCCTGGAGCCCTCCAGGGTTGGAAACTGAGGCCTAGGAGGTTTCTTGAGCTGGATCCAGGTGGGAGGAGCCCGGGACCCACTGAGAGCTCTGGCCAACAATGCTCAGGCTGACTGTTAAATCAAGGGGCACAAGAGCTTGTGTTGGCGTCGTCTGAGACACAGGCTTTGCTTCTCTGTAGCATAGTTCATCCACACAGAGGTGGGTGGGTTGTTTGTCCTGCTTCCCACAGCTGGCAAGTGGCAGGGCAGGGTTCAAATTCAATTTTTATGAAGCAGACACCCAGCCAGGTATGGTGGCACATACCTGTAATCCCAGCATTCTGGGAGGTTGGGGCAGGAGGATCACAAGTTCAAACCCAGCCTGGGCAATTAAGTGAAAGACTGCTTCAAAATAAAAAATAAAAAGGGCTTGGAATGTAGTTCAGTGTGAAGTCTCTGGGTTCAATCGCCTGCACCACACACACATGCACATGTGCACAAGGATAGAAGATTATGTAGTCTCTCTCTTTTTTTCTTAATACTAGTCTCTGTATTATACTCTTAGCTGCACACTCTTTCTCACCCTTGTTGGATCATGACCATCTGCCATTAAGCGTCTGTTATATGTGATCCAAAGACCAAGCAGGGATTTCTCGGGCAGCTTTGAGCTTAGAAAATAGGATTGAGTTGAGAGTCTGCATTCTGAATTTCCCCTCTCACCTCCTGAATATGAACCAAATAAAAATCAGGCTGTCATGACTTAAGTAGCCGGCTATCCACAGAGGGTCACTACTGGAGGAATAAGAATCTCTAGAAGCCCCGTGTGGAGTATGTGGGCAATGCCATCGATGGTCCCCATGGAGATCTGCTAACAGGGTATCGTGCCCTTCCGGTTCCAGCTGAAGAAACCGAGTGTAGAGAGAGTTGCTAACATGGCTTCAGTGATGCAGCCAGGGTGTGGGCAAGCGCGATTCGTTTTCCAAGTGCTTTTGTCCTTTCTCTTCTGTGTTGTCCTCCTCTCCAGGGCTGTACCACAGACAGCCTATGGGTTCTCCCGGGTAACATGGCAGGGGTCATAATTCCTACGCAACTGCCTTTAAAGTAACAGTCTGCAACAATCAAAATGAGACTGTGTGAAAGTACTCTGGAAACTACAAAGGCCCCAGAAATGTAAGGCTGCGTTTTATTTGAGACAGATTTAGCTGTGGGAAACAATAGATCTTGAGATGAAGACCATGAGAATCTTAGCATGGCTAATACTGCAAATTTTAGGAGACATAAAGAGGGACAGATATAGTGTAGGTAGAAATGCTAGAGTCCCATATTTCAGAGTCTTATTTGGATCTTGTTTATATAAGAATTAAATAAAAACTGAGGAGACACCCTTCAGACTAGAAAACTCACATAAGTTTGCTCTGATGTGGGTGGCTTGGGGGAAGAAGTCTATATTATCAGCCTCAACCTTCCTCACTGGTTGGCCTGATTCCCCACCATGATGGGGGTGGAGAGAGGGAGGCAGCAAGAGAAGGAGGAGAGAGGAGAAATCTGGGGCTGTGTGCATCGATGGGAACCCTTTCAAACAAAAGGTAAATGGGTGTGTGTGACTATCTCATCCATTGTCACTTGCTAGCCATTCAACCCAGGGCACAGTGGTGATACTTCAGTGTCCTTGTTTGTAAAATGTCATCTTCCTAACAACTCATGGGTTCT
This sequence comes from Hystrix cristata, assembly GCA_004026905.1. Taxonomy (NCBI): domain Eukaryota; kingdom Metazoa; phylum Chordata; class Mammalia; order Rodentia; family Hystricidae; genus Hystrix; species Hystrix cristata. Next base: position 19,272 of record PVJO010000248.1, read on the forward strand.
TATGAGGACTGCGCCTGCTAATGCATGGAAAATGCATACAACCGAGCAAATGCTCAGTGGAAATTAACACCGGTGTCCTCAGTAAAGAAGAGCAGGCACTCACTCATTTCTGGAGGTCTTGGTGACATGCTCTTGGCCAAAGTGGGTCGCACCTGAAACCTCATATAATCTCAAGATCATGGAGCAAGGAGGTTAAAAAAAGTCCAGTTAAAATCCTTGCCTCACAGCCAAGAAAACCAAGTATCCAAGAAGCCGAGGAAGTTGCCTCAAGAGACCAATCAGTGGAAATTCCAGGACAGTGGTCTTGCACACTCACACCTTCTTGTGCTGGTCTTGCTCGTCCATGGGTATGACAACTGCTTGGGCACCTTGTGGCCAGCTCTGTGCTCTGGCTTGTACTCAGTTTGCTTATCTTTCCATGTTGTGAAGGAGTTTGGGATGAAAGAGAGTGTTTAGTTAAGAACAAGGTTGCCTGAGGCTTCATTTGCCCTACTACCTGGACCCTCGGCCCATGTACAAGAACGCCACTCCAGAATAAGAGGCCAGAGCGCTCCAGATTGCTTAAAGGTAATTGCCTGTGTGCCTTTAGCAAGATAAGGGTTGACCGTTGTCATTCATCTTATGATCATTAAACCAACTACTGCTGAAACTTTCAAAAAGGAAAATGAGGCCACATTCTTTCTCATACACATTTAAAAACCATGTGACTATACTGACCTCACCAAGTCCAGGGTCCACGCCAGCTGCTGGGTTGTTGCCATTGCAACTCAAAATAAGGTTATGCATATGTATAGGCACAGCTATATCTGCACACGTGAACATGTGAGTGTTTGTATGTATATCTATGCATATATATTTAGTGGTACCAGATGTTTCTTTATCACCAGATGCTGAAGCCTAGCATGGCTGATTTTGTTTAGTTGAAACTATAGCATACAATACAGGGATGTGGAATAAACAGGAAAGTCGCTTTGCAAGTGGCTGCTAAGGTAACTGGCCCATGTAGTGGAGGAGGGTCACATGTGGAGCTTACCGTACAAGGTCACCAAGGTCACCAGCTTCCCCTGTGCGGTAATGCTGTCCCCCTGTGTGCTTATCATGCGCATCGTGGCGCTGTGAATATTTCTGAGCATGTATCATTCTAGAGATGTTGTTGGGGCGATATCTCACCTGGCCTGATTCCCCACCATGATGGGGTCCTGGTACCAAGGTGATAAATGGTTTTGCGCTCTCTCAGTGGACTTCTGTGTTGAGTAGCTGCTCATTACAGGTTTTATTTTCCCCTATGTGTTACTAAACCTTACTACAAGCACTTCTAATGTACTTTCCCCTCTCTTCTCTCCTTTCTGCTGAGGAAGTGCTTTCCAGTCTTCAGCTTGGGGAGAGAGGAGGCCTTAGTCCGTGGGCGTGTTGGCCCTGTACCCTTCCACATACAGATGGTGGGCTCAGGGCTCCCTCCCAGACCTCAGTACTGCTGGGGCTCCAGAGCAGCTTCAGGAGGCTGTAATGTCATCTCTTCGCACCAATCTTCCCATCCAGATGAGATGGCCTCATGCAGGGAACCCAAAGCATTGGCTGCCTCCTGCTTTGGCCTGGAGTTCATGTCTGTGGCTTTTTGTGAGACCCAAAGGGTTCTGTGCTGATCTGGCTGCTATTCATGACTTGAGCCACCTCCCGTGGCTGCCAGGACATGCTTAACACCTGACACCTCTAAACCTTGGCAATTTTGCTTTCCTTTTCCTTTCCTCTTTTTGGTAAAATGATTTTGGGTGTAAATAATCCCAAAACATACACACTAAAAATGAAACAAAATGAGCATAGTTAGATCAAACTGAAAAGTAAGGGGAGAAAAGGCCAGTTAATCCAAAACGGAAAACAGTTTGGTTTGCTAAACACAGTCCAAAACAAATGGTAATAAAACACGCACAAGATCAGTCTTGACTCTTGATTTGCTGATTTCAGGACCTGGGTCTGAGCTAGGTCTGAGCTGAGTGATTCTCTCCCCGAGACATCTTGAACATTGTGGTCCAGGCTCCTGTTCAATGTTGGGACACCAGGGATGAATCTCATCTCCACAATGTGCAGGACTGCCCCATGTGCTGGTCTGCACTGCTTTTCTCATTTGTGGCACGGGCACAGCAAAATGAGTGACACCACACTCCATGATAGCCCATCATTCTATACTTCAGAGCTGGGAGCTTTTAAAGATCAAGACCCAGGCCATCATATGGCCACTGGAGGTGGCTGTTAGCACCTATTAAAGATCCCCAGCGAGCCTTAGGGCAACCGCCTGCAGGCAGTGTCCCCAGGCCTAGGGGCCACGAGTGCCTCTTCTTGTTTCCGTGGGCACCCCAGTCGCCAAGGTTCCCAGGGGCGACCATCTCCTTTTCACATTTAAATTCTTCAGCCATTTGTGTTAATAAGTGTTGAAAAGCTGAAATTTCCCAAGTATGTTCTTATAAGTGTGTATGATACATAATGATTTAATATCATCTTCTCTGAATAATTTTCTAATAAAATGGATTCATAAGATACCCAAGACATTTATATATTTTTGTGGCTCTTAAATAAACAGGCAAGGGTAGCAAAAAAAAAAAAAAAGAAGAAGAAGAAGAAGCAGCAGCAAAATATGAACAAATGTGTAGGAAGTGGAATTGGCCCCATCAGATACCACTGCTATGCCAGAGCCACACTTCTGCGAGAGCAGGACCTCCTGTCCCTCCGGGCTGGTGGCTCCAGGCAGCTTGTGCTGAGTGCCCCTCTCCCTGTGTGGCTTGGATCCCTCCTCTTCTCCTGGCACAGAGGGGGCTTCTAGTCTTCCCTGTGAGTTCTCCTTAGGGATGTTTGCTTGCTTGAGTCTCAGTCATGTGAATGTCTTTACAGTCGCACTGTCCTGGCTGGCTCGATTTCCTGAATGGATTCAAAACGTTTCCCTTTCATGGTCATTTGGACTTTGGAGAAGAGCCAGAAGTCACACGGTGCCAGATCTGGTGACTAAGGTGGATGAGGACACAGTATCATGTTTTTACGAGCTGCCTTTCCATTGGATGGCACTTGGCAGCAACATTCACTGTATTTTTTTATCAAGACCCTCAGGAAAGAGGACTCTAGAGTTGCTGCAGAAAGTGGCAAAGACAACGAGTGCAAGAGGACAGGAGTGGAGTTTGAGGGGAATTCATGGCAATGTGTCTTCTATGGTAATAACTTTTTTAATGTGAACATTCACTATATGATTCCGTGACCCCTTATATGTGTTCCAGGGCTTTGAGGGACTGGGCAGGGAGCAGCCACTCATAGTTTTGGAAAAGTCGATGGAAGGGAGTGAGAGAAGGAGGGAGGGGAAGCGTGTGTGTTAGGATGAAGTGCCCAGTTTCTGCGCTCTGGAGCTAGGCTGTTCCTGGGAGCGGTCCCCGCTTTACCCGGCTAGACTGGTGCCTGCATCGTGGGGCTGTTTGGTGTTGTTGTGCTGCACACCCAGCACATAAGCGTCATGTGTTCTCTCCACAGGGCACTCATTACATGCTGATGAGAGCCACCTTGTGCCAGGCATGGCAGAGACAAAGCCCTGTGCCTGTATTTGCTGTGGGGCTGGGTGAAGGGCATGATGAGGGCATCAGCCCTGACCACACCCCACGAGAGTGTCTCAGACCACAGCACAGGTTAGGGACACAAATGCAGAAGGGAGCTGGTGCAGCTTGGGGCAAGGAGGGCAGCGAGGTCTTCCTTCCGCTGGCCTGGAGGTCTGTGTGCATCAGCAAGGCCATGAGGGCGGAGCGACAGAATCTCAGGAGGCTGGAGGGGCTCCTGAGCAGGCGAGAGGTGAGGGGAAGGGGTGGCCTCCGGATCCCTGGAGGGGACATTCGCTGTTCAGACCGAAGGTGTGATGCTCCCAAAGCACTTTGGTCGGTGTCGTGATCTCCAGAATTTAAAGTCCTTTATTTTTAAATCATGTTAGGATCACCTTGAGGTTCTAGAAATAGTACAGAGGCTCTGAATCGCCTTCCTGAGCTCTCCAAAAGGATAGTATCTGGCCTAAAGTGGAACAGGAGCCAACTCTGGGAAACAGACATCATACGATAGATTTCGTTAACTGCGGTCTTGCCAGGTTTCCTGGCTTTACTGTGCACTTTGCTGTTCTCTCTGGATGGAGGGGAACTGGCAGCCAGTGTGAGCCAATGCACACATTCATCCAATGAGAGAGGTGGGCAGAGGGTAACAGAGACGTCCCCGTCCTTTCCAGGCTGTCCCCAGTATCTGCAGCCTCAGCACGCCACTGACCCTGTCCCCCTACCAGAAGTCTGTCCCCTGACCACCAGCGGCCTGCCTCCTGACCTGTCTCCCTGACTCATCCCCCTTCAGGGAAATTTGTCATCTTGAGGACACTGTGCAGATGTAATTGTACCTAGTGGCCAGAGAGGTTGGTCATTTTTCCATGGGCATATTTGCCACCCGGAGGACTTCTCTCTCTCTCTTTTTTTTAATAGATTTTTATTAAAATGTATCCAAAATTACACAGACTTACAGGCCATTATGCAAGCTTACAGACCACAATAAATTGTACCTTTTGCTTATGACAGTGAGCAAGGTAAACAACCACCTACATACAGCAGTAAGTCACAGCTATATAAAGCTAATATAGTACCCAGGGCACGTGCCACTATTTAAGTTTGGGTTATTAGGTTCTTATTTTTAAGATATCATTATTCCTGGAGGACTTCTGTCAGGAGGGGCATTCCAAGTCTTTTGCCCATTTTCTAACTCAATGGCTTATTTCTTTCTGTTTAGTTTTGAGAGTTCTTAACCTATTCTGAACATAAGCCCTCTGCTGGATTTATGATGTGCAAATATTTTGTGCTATGTCTAAGCACTGATACCTACTCCAAAGATTTTCTGCTATGTTTTCTTCCAGTTTTTCTCCTAAAACTTTTAAGGTTTTGCATTTAAACCTATCACATATTTTCAGCTAGTTTTGGTGTAAGGAGTATGAAGATTGTAATGTCAGGGAAATCTCTCTGTGCAGGAAGGGCTGGAAGGACAAGAGCTCTGGCAGCCAAGACAAAGAATGGAGCCTCAGAACATCCAGCAGGAGGCTGACTGTGTTCACAGCAGCATCCCGTGTGCACATGTGTGCATGTATGTATATGTGTGTATATATATGTGCATGCACGTAGACACGTTGGTTCCATAGTTATAATCATATGAAGGAACTCTCTTCATCCCAGCACCTGAAGTTGTTTTAAAACATTAAAGGAAAATATTTTAGTGTTTGTAAAATTTAACTAGAATTGATATACGCATTTATTTAAAAAAGAAAAATGTGAATTACTCTGTATGTATGTACGCATAGCACTTTAGGGACTGGTTTAAAATATGGTTATTGTCAAACTATTGTTAAGTGAAATTATCCACCAACATATTACCCAAAATAAAAAATGCTGTGTACATCTGGTCCTATCTGGTATCTGTAAGATACAGCACTGATTACTTGTGGTGGCACTTTTGACTTCTTGCCTTAGACATTAAAAAAAAGTCAGAAATCCCCAATGTTTTTAGATCTGGGGATTCAACTTTGAATTTCATGTGAGGGTGGAGTAGAAGCCACTTACCAATCATCTCAGTGAAATAGCATCAAATCCACTATGGGTTTGCCAATTCCTGGAAAGAGGAAATTAAAGCTATAAAGACAAAAGTAAAGATTCAGTCCCTGATGTTCAAGTGCACATTTTGGACAACGAATCGTTGGCTGCCTACCCCTTGTGGGGACGCACATCTGTCTCTGGACACTGATTTAGAGGCCTCCTCACGTCTGTCCAGGGCTGCTGTGCAGGATCCTGCAAACAGCAGCGACGTCTCAGTGCTTGGCAGTGTGTGAGATTTAACTCAGGACACAAAACAGCTTCATACGCCATGCGGTTTTGACTTCCAAAAAAAAGGCAAGATGGACCATAACACAAGTCAAGCAGGATGGCTCTAACCCCAAGAATCCTTTCCCCATGATGCACCCTGAAACAGAAATTGCCTGGGTCCGAGCCCCATAGCTTTTGTCTTTTTGTTGTTGGTCACTTGGGACACTGCTCACCACTGCTGAGTGTCTTGGGAGAGAAATAAATGCATTCGATGGATACATGTTTGTGGGACAGTCGTGAGGTTAACGAATAGGGGAAGAAGTTCTCTCTCTCTGGTGCCCACTGCAAGAGGATGGTCCAGTCCCCATGCCAGCCCCATGCTCAGCCAGCCCTTCACCAGTGATTGTCATCGCAGGGCAACTGAGGCTGTTCTGTCCCATCCTGACTCCTCAGCTTCCAGTGGGACCACTACAAAAATCACAGCTTGGCCTAGCCTTCAGCAAGACTGAATGGTGTTTGAAAAAAATCCCACCTGAAACTCCTACAAGGACATCCGGCTACAGTAATACTTCGGTGCAAGAACACTTCTGTTCTCCAACAATTCGGTTTGCAAACAAAAGTGTTTGGCAAAATTTTGCTTCCACTCGTGAACTCTGTATTGGATGATGAACACTACCTCAGCCTTTTTCCTCAGAATCGTGGAATGAATTAAGTTCATGAACTGAGGCACCACTGCATTTACCAAGACAATTAGGGAGACATTTCTCTGGGTGGAGACTCATGTGTTCCAGTGCTTAGCTTTTTGTTAGTGATGCTCACTGTTCCCATTTGGGAAGGAGACCCACACGGTGTCATAGTGTGTGTGGTTGCGTATGTTGTGGGTGTTGTCTTTGTATGTGTGATGTGTTTGTGGTAGCAAGTGTGTGCTGTGTGTGTCTCTCTGTGTGTGGTGTGTGTGATAGTTCTCTGTAGGTATGAGGTGTGTGTTTTATTTTCTCCACTGATGGGAAAAACCTGACAATGAAATTACTTAGAAGCCTTTGGAAATCTGCTTTCGTCTCCCCTGTTATAGAAATGAGCCATTTAAGTGCCTTTGAGGCCATTACCAGATCTTTCAGAGGGAGGACAGGGCAAATCAGAAAGAAAAAGCCACACACATCTGCTAATGGTTTTAATCTAATTTGCTGTCGATGCTCATGGAAAAGCCTGTCCCCGTGTCCCTGAGGCAGAAGCTTTGGAGGAGGGGAGCCAGGTTGGGGGAGCTCAGCCGCTCAGTCCACACTGCATGGCCCCGGACACCTTTGCGGGTCAGGTTGGGCTGGGATTGCTTCATAGTTGAAAGTGGACATGTTAAGAGTAAGAGGTGACAGAACTCAGAGCCAGGTGAAGGCCCTGGAGACAGGAGCTCAGTCAGGTTCCTGTTCCCTCTGTTAGCCCCAGGGGACAGCAGGACAGGGGCATCTGGGTGTGGGCCTGGATGAAGTTGGACATGTGAACCTAGGAAATTGAGGATCATGAGGAGGGGTGTGGCCAAGAGATCTTCCTCCAAGTGAGCCTGGGGACAAGCCCATGCGTCTGGGGAAAGTGTGCCCCCAGCCTGCCCCTGTGCACAGACTCCTGAGTGGGGGTGGGGTGGGGATGGCAGCTGGACTTCTGCAAGGGACCTCCATCCGTGAGTCCCTGGATACGCCCAGCTCGTCTGGGGCCTGGGAGCACAGGTGGGAAGCAGAGGGCGGGAAAGGGCTCCATAGGTGGGCACGCACAGTCTTACAGGAAGGGGTCTTCGTTTCTCCTGGGTAGGCTGCTTTGCAAAGCTGATGAGCGATAGCCAAGGACAAAGGCATTCAGGGTTCCACGGTGACTTTCAAAAGCATGGTGGTGGCTTTTCACAGGGGGACAAAACTGACTGAGTCTCACTCAGGCGGGGTAGACGCATGCTCCATACTGCTGCTCTCCCTGCAGGTGTGTGGATCTCCTGCCGTGGGCCCGGGGATGGTTCTGGGCCACAGGCCATGGCTGAGTCTTGCTTTCTGTGCTGAGCAACTGAGGCCATTTGGGGCTCACTGCCAAAGCCCTGATTCTCACCACACCTAGAGGCCCCCTCCATCCTCATGGTGTGCGGTTAGAATGCAGACTGCAACTCTCAGCCTCCGTGCACATTACCCATTTGCCTGTCGCCAAACATCCTGCCACAGAGATAAGGGTGCTTGGGGTTTTGAGACCACATCTAATTCCTAATGCTATTTCCTGTAAAATTCCTCGTAATTGTTATCACTTCTCCATCTATGGGTCCCTAGAAGGCTCTGTTGGTGACGATCTGACCACAACTCAGTTCTCCTCTTCAGTCACTTAAACCAGAGCTCCCTGCCACCTGGGAAGGCGGGTAGACCCGCTGTCCGCAAGCCCGTTGGAGGGAACTGGCCTCCAGCTGCAACCTCAGCTCTTGGGACCTCTTCTCCATTGATTCTGCCTTCCTCCTCCCACGTAATCACCCAGGTTCTTTAGTTTGAGTATTGGTGGGGTCAGGGGTGGATGTCAGCTCCTTCATGCTGGAGAGCTTTTGAATCGTCACTGTAATAACCTCACATCACATCTGGTTTGGGGGTAGAGTCTCTCAGTCTCAGACCACAGAGTGACCCAGCAGCCTGCAGTGGTGGTGATGGAAGGTGACATTTCTCCTCTGGTGTTCCCTCCCCAGCCCACCATTAGAACTGATATGTGGTCATTGCAATGACATCATAATTCAGAGATGTGGTTTTATCTGGCCAAGGACAACAGCTGTGTCCACAACCTGGGGAAGCTGTGTATTCTCCCCACACTTCCCACAAATCCCCCAGCGGCTTCCCTTGTGGTTCCTTGCAAATGCCCCTCACCCCAAAGTAGCCAAGGATGTGCTAGTGCCAGGGTGGGGACCCATCTCAGAGCCTGCATCCTGGCCCTGGCTGGCACTGGCCTCACAAGCTTTGGGGTTCCAGAGCCAGTGTCCCCCATTTCAGCAGGAGTTTGTCAGATGTGGGACGTGGATCATAGAACTAGATGCTGGGTCCCTTCCATGCTACCATGACACCAATAAATCACTGTCTTTTTATGTCTCTGTGGCTCTCTATTCACCCCGGTCCAATGTGAAGCTCAAATGCCAGCCCAACCCCCTAATAGGAGATTGGCCACCCCATCTTGTCCTGTAGATGCCTGAAATATGTCCCTTACAGTTCATTTCTCAGATGCAATGTGCACCTTTCCCTACTGTCCTCCTCTTGAGACATTTAATTTCCCTGGGGATGGTGAAGCGGTCTCTTTCTTTCCTCCGATGGTCAGGGAAGCCTAGGAACTAACACGGGAGCCTTGAGATCTTGGGAACAAGAAGATGGAAATAATAATCCATCTTCAGTATGGGCTTTTCGTTCTCCTGCCAAAATGCACCCTGACCCCAATCATTTCCTCTTCTGCCTGCCAAATATACCTTTGCCAGTGCTCACAGGATGGCTGCAAGGTGCCATGATCCTGTCCCCCTGCCTGACTTAGCATCTGCCACTCAGCTCAGCTGCAGGGGGACAAGGCATTGCCCCACTGGTTTCCAGCATCCAGCACTTGCCCAGCAGTTCCTCCACCTGATTCTCTCACCGTCTCTCTCTAGATCTCCTCTGGAACTGTCTGGTGTCAGATGGAAGGCAAGAACTTCTTTGCCTCCTAATTTAAGCAAAGGACTTCATTCTATTCATCTGTTATTGTCGTGAGACTTAAGCCTTGTTGAGTTCTCCCTGGACACCTGCAGGGTTCTTCAGAGCCCAGGGACAGATGAGGAGAGACACACTCAATTCCAGTTCTGCTGGAATCAACACCACACATGGCTGCCTGCTGAGCAGGAAGGAAGTGAGAGCCTCCAGGCGCCCATCAAGGCCAGGAGGACTGGCAGGGTGGGCTCGCTCTGACCTCCAGGATGAGAGCCCTCTGTCACCTTGCTGATGCAGTGGTGGAGTCCAAGCATCCTTAGAGCTGGCCCTACTGTTTCCAAACACCGCAGCACTACACACATTGTGTGAGTCTTGGTCCAGCCTCACACTGAGCTTTTCTGTGGCAGATGCTCTATCAAACACTTTCAGCCTGCAGCACCTGACCCTGGGCCACCACCCCCACTACATGCTATTGTTTTTGAGAATCTGATTGTCATCATTGGCTCTATCTAAACCTCAGTAGAAAGCAGGCAAAGAGAGTGCTCTTTGACACTGGGTTAAAAATCATGCATAATGGTAAGGACTCATGGAGTTCAGCTGCACAGCATTGCGCTGTCTCCTTGCAATAAGTAGAAATTTTAAAAATCTCCAGCCTAGAAATGAATGGGCTACTTATACATCATGTATTTCATGTAGTACCTCGTACTTTTTTTAATGACATTCAGTTCACTTCTGCAAGGTGATCCATTGGAATAAACCTTGGTATAAAAAAGTGAGTAAGACAAACTTATTATGCAAATATTTAGGAAATCAGTGGCATTACAAGAGAGGCTCATGGGAGTGAAAAAATATATACAACTTACAGGAAGGCAACAGGAAATCTCAGTTAGAATATGTTCTTCCCGTAATGACTGCTGCCAAGGGGGAACTATAACAATGAGAAGATCTTGGTGGAGCCCATGGAGCAATTGGGAGGATCTTTCTGAGGTCAAGGCGCAGCCCATCCAAGCACCACACCAGGAGGTCTTGTGCCTTTTCACCCAGGTTTCCTGGTGACCACTGAGAGAAGCTGACCTATGTGCTTATATTCACTGTGGTAGTCACAGAGTCAGTAATGTCAGAGGCAGGACATGATGCTGGCCTTATTCGCAGCATACCTCTCCTCCAGCTCACCCATGATGTCCCCGCACCTGAGAATACAGGTGTGGACTGTCCGGTTGCACTCAGAAAGATGTTTTTGAAAACAGGCAAGGACCAGCCAGTTCCATGCAGATATCAGAATTACTCTTTGGACAGTTTACAAATGATAATCCATCTGGCTTCGGCCTGATAGGAATGATAATCTATAGCCCCTCCTGGGCCCTGGTGTCAGTGCACATCCAGGTGTCATCCAGCCCTGCCCAGCACACATTCTGCACTCCTATCCGTACATAAGCAAGACAACCCACCTGTCCCTCAAAACATGCCTTTAGGATAGGAGGGGTTTCAAGGCGTGTGAATCAAAATAACCTTCCTGTTGAAATATTGACCTCAAACTATAAAACCAATCTGAATAAAAATATATTTGGGTTTAAAAAAAGAGAGAGACAGTTTTGTTATTTTTGTGACAAACTTTTTTTTTTAACTCATTATATTTAAAAATTCTCTGTTAAAAGCCAGAAAGCAAGTACCTTTTCTGGATAACAGGGTGTTGTATGACCAGGAACATCGTGGGGCATGCCGATGAGAGGAGCCCTGGGCCCCAGCCCACAGCATAGAGAGCATCCTGCAAGGTCCCCTGCTACTCCCAACCCAACTTAGGCCAGGTCACCTCCTGCAAGGTGACCGGAAGGACCCCCGAGGATAACAGTGATGACTTCCAGATGCTGCCTGCCAGCAGGCTCCACATCCAGCATCACCCCAGGCCCTCTCCTGCTTGTCCGTCCCTTTCCCACCTGAGTTCTCTGCCTGCCGAGACAGCACTGCAGAGCTTGCAGTCCTTCATGGAGAATGCTGCTTCCTGTGCCTGGCTGTCCGCCTTTCTCAAAGAGCCGGCGCCACGGCCTCCCTGTCAAGCAGCCCCAATCCTCCCCTGAGACAGTGCAGCCCGACTGCATTCCAGCCAGTGGGCCACCTCTTGTCCCCCTCAGCTCTAACCACCTAACAGGTGCCACGAGCTTGGCAGCTGTTCCCTCACAGGTCTGGAGGGCAGGTGCCCATGCCTGTGGTGTGGCAGGATTGGCCCTCTGCACCTTGCTCTGTGGCCAGAAGTCAGCTTTTCCTCTGTGTGGCCTCATCTTCAGCATCGCTTCCTCTTCTGCGAGGGAGCAGACACACTGTACGAGTCCCTGTGTGTAATGTGTCTACAAGCAAGTGTGTATACATACTCCTATCTGCAAGCACACACTTGTGTTTCTTTTTAGTCTATGGCTTCCTACAGAAGGTGGGGAAATTTTGAAGTTGGAATGTGTATTATGAGGTATGTATATTATGAGGTGTTCTAAATATTTGCACCCTAGCTCAGGGACCGTGGGAGAGGAGGTAAACAGAGAGGGGGAGGGAGAGCCGCAATCAGCACAATCACCCAGCAGGGTTGCCCCAAGGCATGGCCCGGGACCTGATCAAGATGCAGGTGTGTCTGTAGGCAGCACTCTCAAAGCACAATCAGCCTCTAAATGTAAAATCAGCCTTGTAAAGGTGGAGCCCGTCGGGCGGGCAATGGGGGGGTGCTTTGCACTGCTGCATGGGACAATTGTGGCTGCCTTCCTCTGATCCCTCTCCCCGGGTAGGAAGAGACGGTGCTGCATGGGAGCCAGGAAGAGGTCTGGGAGATTGAGTGGTCTGGGGGAGTCCTGTGTGAGAGATAATCTCGGATGTGGGAAGGAGTGCAAAGAAGGCAGGGAGGAGGAAGCGCATGCACCCACAGCACACTGAGTGGAGCTGGCGGTGTGCGAGGGCTGCTGTGTGTGACAGGCGCATCTACCCTGTTGTCTAGAATGCACTCAGTACCGGGCTTTGTGGAGCTAGACGCCCTGTGACTGAGGAGTCCTTGCCCCTTGTACCATGCCTCAGCTGTCCTCCTGCCTCACCTGCTTCAACTCTCTTACCTGTCTTGCCTCACCTGCCCACCTGCCCACCTACCTCACCTGCCTCACTTGCAGAGAGTAGCATTTGCACATCCTCACACAGGAAGAATTCCTCAGGCGTGAACTTCTGCGGTGGGTGGTAAAGTCAGGTGCAGACCCCTGCAGTGACCACCTGGCAGGTGGCAGAGAGGGGCTCCAGGAGAGCCCTGGTGGTAGGCGGTGGCAGCTCAGGTGTGGGAGGGCAGAAGACTGGGGGCTGTGGGGTCATGGTGCATGAGCAGTGGGACTTTAAAGACCCCACCACCCCCTGCAGCTAGGCAGTTCCCCTCCTCCTCCATTAAGAACTCACCTGGGGCTGTGGAGACTCAGAGGGCTCTGGGCAGGTGTGACCAGACCCAGATGGTGGGGAGGACTGCAAGATGTGCCCACGCCCAGGGTCCTGGCACCTCTGCCCTGTCAGAGGCTATCAGAGGCTGCAGGAAGCTCAGACTTCAAGCTTCACAAGTCCCTCTTTGGCAGCCCACACGGAGCTCCTGCCTCTGCCTGAGGTCTTTCTCTAGCTCAAGAGCCAGTAGAGCATGGAGGGAATCAACTACACCTTGCCCAGAGACCAGGGCTCAGCCCTCATCCAATAATCCACCTAAATCTGGACAGAAATAACAAGGGCAAGCAACAGCCACTCCTTCCTGCAGGGGCTTCACAGTGGCCAAAAAGTGCAGAGTTTCAGTTAGAGAATGAGTTCAGGGGGTCTAGTATACTCTAGGCGAGTGTCGCTAATAGCAATGTATTGCTCTCGTGGTATTTGCTGAGCAGATTTTAAGTGACTTCAATATAGGCACATACATAAAAATGGTAACTATGAGAGGTAGTGGATGTGTTAGTGTATTTAACTTGATTGTGGGAAATCATGCCATAGTATATGCATATATCAAGGCACATCTTGATGGTGATTCAAGGTACATCTTGAATACATTCATTTTTATCTGTCAGCTAATTTGAAAGAAGAAACAGGAGTGTGTGTGTGTATGTGTGTGTGTGTGATTTACTAAGTTAAACATTTACAAATAATCCAACAAATAAAACACCCAATTAGTTACAATAGAATAAGAGTGAATGAAATAAAGATTTGGCAAAAGTTTATAGGAAGGAAAAGGTATGAATGTCAGTTGATGTAATGACAGAATAAGAATGCTCAGTGTGCAGCTGACCAAAGTGCAGAGCAGAGGGCGGAGAAAACGTGCGGGGGATGATCTTGGAGGAGCTAATACCTCAAAATTGCCTGCAAATGATGGGCAGGAGGGCACAGATCCAGGGAGCACCAGGTAACACCGGTATGAAGGATGACTAGAAGCCCTCACTTCTTGTCCTTCCAGTGGAGCTGAGACTAGCAAAGGGCGAAAGGAGATGTGAAGGGGAAGAAATGAGCCGCAATCAGAGCGATAACAGGTACCCTCAAGAGCAGCTGTGAAAGGAAGTGGAATGATAGCTTCAAAATGTTGCAAGACAGGTTGCTACTCTGCAGTGGCCTTTCAGTCCAAGAGAGAAAGAGACACTACCGGACAGATAAGGAGAGAGTGTTCCCTAGGAGTCCTCAAGTCAGATGCTTCTGAAAAAAGAAACTGAACCCAAAGAAGGCTCTAAGCCCAATGTGATGGTAAGCCCAAAAATGCGAGTCATGTTACAACAAAGACACACATGTAAGTTTAAAAAAAATGCCTGTATTAATTAAGAATGAGAACAATAGCTCATATAGGGGCTCAGAAGAGGAGAGATCTTGAAATTATAGAGAAAGATCATATAAAGGAAGTAATGGTAATTAAAATTAAATTATTTTTTCAAAATAGTGTTAGGATATTCTTTTATTTAAAATGCTTACATTGGATATGCATGGGAATTACCAAGGTTAATCAAAACAATAAAAATAGATTATACAAATTTTGTGTCAGCAGAGAGAAAAACAGCAAATAAAGAACAGCAGAAACTCAACCTAAATAAAGGAAAAGAAAGGAAATTGGGAGACAGAAACAGCACAGAAAAGACAGGGTACAAAATGGTAAGATGGTAGAAACAAGTTCAAATGAACTAGTGATTACATAATTCACAAAGTATAATTAAGCCAATGAAATGGACATTAAGTTGGATATTTTTATCATGTAAGCAATTTCCATTCTTTGATATTTATAAAAGATGGACAGTCACAGCCCTTATTTTGGTATCTTGTCTGTGAATTTAGCTTCTCTGTTGAAACTTCCGTGTAAAACCCCACCCATCACGTCAGACCTGTTCACCTAAGATGTTCCCATTATCACCACCATTATAACCACCTTCATCACATCACCATCATCATCACCATTATCACCATCCCCATTATCACCCATATCACCATCACCACCACCATCACCATCACCACTATAACCATCGCCATCATCGTCACCACCATTACCATCATTACTTATCCTCACCTGTGTGTAGACTTGTTTCAAGCCAATGGATCTGTCCGGTGTGAGTCAAAGAAACCATATAGCCTTCTGGACCCCGCATGAACACCAGTTTCCTAACCTTACAGTTAAGAAAACTGAGCTTATAAACTGAGAGAGACAAATTGGTGCCCTATAGGATGTGGGTGAGCAGGGTTTGCTGTAGCCAAGTTCTTGCTCCTCCCCATGTACTGCAAGGAATGCCAAGGCGAGGAGGATCTTCCCTGAAACCTTAGACCTGCAGAGCTTCTGTGGTAGTTGTGGTGGAACATCAGCTTGATTGGCTTTGGTACTGGCCCAGGAGATTGGTGGCACATGCTTTTGGGTGTGTCTGGGTGGTTCATGGAGGTATGACCTTGGAATCTATATCTGGTACCTCCCCTTCCTTCCTGCAACTGTTCCCCTGCTCTGCTTCCTGGCCACCATGAACTTTGCTCCCCACTCCCCTCTGCCATAATGTTCCTGCCATGGAGCAGCCAACCATGGACTGAATCCCTTGAAACCATGAGCCAAATAAACCTCTCCTCCTTTAAGTTGTGGGCATTGGTATTGTGCCTCAGCAACAGGAAAGCTGAGTAATATAGCCTCCCTGAGCAGCAGCTCTCAGACAGCCCCATCAAATGCATCTCAGCACAACTCCTTGGTTGAAAACACACCCATGCCAGACTCTCTGGAGCCCAGTATCTCTGGAGCCCAGAGTGTGCATTTCTGGCAAACTTCTTGGTGATGCTTTAGCACATTGAAGTGGAGAATGCTTGATCCCAAGTTCAGGAAGAGCATCTGTGCTTGGGGAGAGGGTGACATTCAGGTCTTAGATAAGACACCTGCTCAGCCCTTTGTCCCCTCCCTCATCAGGGTCAGGTAGTGGTGAAATCTCCCCACACACATGTCTCAAAGGGCCACCACAGCCTCAAGAGACACAAACTCATGGACATGCTAGGTAGACATCTGGAAATCTTTGGAAGAAATGGTTATGCTGAAAGCAGCATTTTTTAAAAAAGAGTCAGCTTTTATTGTGAGGGATAAAAAAGAATGTATAGATTCTAACTTGCCAAAACCCAGGAAATTGAGCATAGGTTTCCATAACATAAGCCAGAAGGTAGGGAGAAGGAGCTGATGTCCTGATGGCCACATTCCTGCCGACAAGGGTGTAGGCAGGCAGGGGCAGGGCCATCTGGGTGCATAGGTAGGATCCAGATGCTGACTGGGTCCACGGCAAAGGGCGAAAAGATGCCCTTGTGGGCATGGGAAAGGGTGTGGACAGCAGAGACCTGAAGGAGGTCACAGGTTGAGGGCACAGTCTGAGAGAAACCCAGGACACTGTGAAACTCAAGGAAAGTCCCCTCATTCAACAGCACCTGAGTGGTAGTCGGTAATGGGCAAGTGGCTTTAGGGGGACTGCACACCATAGCAGTGGAGGACCCCGGTGCTGGGAGAGAGGACCAGAGGGACCTAAAACAGCAGGATTCAGAAGGGACCAGCCTGAGGCTGGGGCCACACACAGCAGCAGCTGCCAAACACTAAGACCACAGCGTAGGGGAGACCTGCTCTCCTGACCTGAGCCCCAGGCTCAGAGAGCAGCCCATGACCCTGGTGCCCATGCCTGACCCCAGAGCACCCCAGGACACAGACCATCCTGAGGAGGGTGGAGGACAACGAACAGGGAGCCCCTGATCAGTGCTCTTACACCAAAGAAAGCTCCACCCTGGACTCAGCAGGGCCACTGTGCATTGTGGGACGCTCGGGGTTTCTCTGCTACTGAGCAAAGGAGGCTTGTGCATCTCCTATGGGTCAGTGTTAGAGGAACAGAATCACTTACACCTTTTCAAACCCTCCTGTCAGTGCTGTACACCTTGAACCAAATGACCAAAGAGACACACAAATGATAATGTCACCCACCCCCATAAACTACTCTTATTAAGAAAGAAGAGTTGCTGCAAGCCGGATGTATCCAGAGCTGGCTAAGGAGGAGGCACTTCTTCAGAAGCCACAGTGTCCCCATTAAATCAAGGACCCTACCTACCCTGCCCTGAGCCAACCTGCATCCATGATGGAATTGCTCTGTGCAGGGCGACACTGAGGAGGGACAAGGCCCACATCAAGGCCCAGCTGTGCTATGGGCAACGTGGGTGTGGTCAGCACAGGGATGGAACAGGGCTGCCGCAGAGGCTGTTTGTTAACGAGTGATTGATAAGGGTCTATGTGCTTAGCACGGATGACGCACACAGGGAGACCTCAGGCTTGCCAGGTGGCGGCGGAGACCCCTGGAGAGCATGTGGACTAGCCGCAGGGACACACACCACTCCAGGTGGTACGTCAGCACTGCTCACTCTTCCCTGTGACTCCCAAGAGACACACACAGGACCCCTGTG
The DNA here is from genome assembly GCA_004026905.1 of Hystrix cristata. Classification (NCBI taxonomy): domain Eukaryota; kingdom Metazoa; phylum Chordata; class Mammalia; order Rodentia; family Hystricidae; genus Hystrix; species Hystrix cristata. The sequence continues at coordinate 36,703 of PVJO010000248.1, forward strand.
CCTGCAACTGCCATCCACATGCTGACTTTTTTCCTTTTCCTAAACCTGCCAAAAGGTCAGATGCCAGCCCAGCTGTCACATCTGTGTCTCATCAGTGGTGACCCAAGATCAGAAGTGCAGTGAGCCAGACACAGAGGTGAACCCCCCTCCCCTGAAGACACCTGCCCTGACTACCAGGTATCCCAGTAGCACACGGCCCACCCGCAACCTGTCTACACCTCCCAGAAAAACAGGAGGCCAGCACACCGCTGAAACCGTGCTCTGTGGATCTGGGGTCTCTCCCGGTAGCCTGAAAAAAATCAGCGCCTCATTTGTTCAGTCTTTGTCTTTGACAATAGCTATATGTATTTCTATCACCTATTTGCTTTCTTATATTTGTTTTTCTATCATTTCTCACCATCTATCTATCTACTCTGTCTATGCATCCTTTCGTGTATTTTTCCACCCATCCACCCATCCACCCATCCATCCATCTACCTACCTCTGTCTATGTATCATCTATCTACCTATCTGTCCATCTATCCGTCCACCTATCATCTATCTACTGTATCTGTCTGTCTGTCTGTCTGTCTATCTATCTATCTATCTATCTTAACTGTCCATCCATCCATCCATCCATCCATCTGTCTATCTATCTCTCTCTCTCTATATATCTATTTTAACCATCCATCCATCCATCCATCCATTCATCTATCTGCCTATTTATCTATCTGTCTGTCTGTCTATCTATCTATCTTATCATACATGTGCAAACAATTGTACTTGCGCCTGTAATTTATTTGTATTCATTCCCAGAATTTAATTTCCCTTTTTCCCAACTTAACACGTCCTTGATTTTGGGAGTGAAGGATCGTGCAGCTTGGAGCTGATGTTGAAAATCTGCTACTCCAGACGTGGTCCTCTGACAGTGGGGTTGAGATTGGGGACTTTCTCTGTGAGAGGCCAACTCATAAATATCACAGCTTCTGCACGACACTCAAGGTCTCCCTGGATGATTTGGGTTTTCTTTTACAGCCCTTGAAAAGCATGAAACTGTTCTCAGCTCACTGTGAGCTGGGGATCGGTCTGGGTCCTGAGTGGTGGTTCTTCGCAGAGTCCTGACCTAGACCATGTTAGCAATGCAGAACTGCAGCCTCATCGGACACCTACCGACTCAAAATTTGCATTTTAACAAGATCCCCAGGAGATTGTTGTGCATATTAAAGTTTGAGAAGCAGGCAATTTATTAATCGCTGTCAAGCCAGGTAAGGCTGCTTCTCATGTTTGTCATACATAAGCTGATTTTATTGAGATATTTAGCCCCTTCCTGGCTGCGATCTGTGCTCTAAACTACATTAAAAGCACCTTAAAAATCACAAAGTCACAAACAGCTATTTCGTCTTCGTCTTCGGTGAACAATTTTCAGGATCCAAGGACACAAAAGCTGGGAAATATTTCCTGCCTGCTCTGAGAGCTATGGAGAGCCAGTGACCCGCTGTGCTTAACTGACCCGGAAATAGCTTTGCACTTAATTTTAATTTGCTATGGGTGGCAACAGTATTCTTTTTCTGGAGGAAAAAGCAGCTACCCCACAAGGGTGAAGGGTAGCAGCAGGACTGGCTGTGGGGAATATTGGCTGAGGGTGGGCAGGGCTGTGCAGCACCAATGCCCTCTTCCTGAGCCATGGGGGAGGGGACCTCGGTGTCCCCAGGGCTTGGGAGAGGGAGGCCCAAGACAGGAATGGCACAATCCTCCCGCAGGGACGACTCTTTCTGTCTTCTAGACCAGGTCAGGCCTGTGAGGGGCTGCTCTGGGACGCCCATTCCTCCTACCTCTTCTGCCCCAGTCCCTCCCCTTTTGGCCTCAGTGACCTCTGCCCTGCTCCAAGTCTGTTCCCAGGGGTCAGGGCCCAGGCCCACTCTCTTTGCAGGGCCAGAACATTTCCTTGTGTCCCAGTGGGCTGGAGAAGGGCCATGCAGGGCTCCTGAGATCCCTCCTGGGCCAGGGCTTGTGAGCTCAAACTTCGGATTCTCCTGCCTCAGCATCCCAGAATGCTGAGATTACCACTTTGTGCCCAGCACTACATTATAAATATTAGCACCCATTACTTGCTTTTTAACCTAACGTCTGAGACAGCTTCTACAGTGAACGCTGACCAGGGTTAAGTCCTCGTGTGTCTGGCTTTCTTGGTGGAAGAAGCTGAACAGGCCAGGAACTCACTTGGTGCGTGCTTGCCTCCCTGGGAGGGAAGGTTGGGGTCACCTTAGAGACATCGAAATACTCTTCTGAAGAGTACAGAGGCTAGACGTCTTTGGGATTCAAACTGTAGGGAGCAGAAGTTTCCTGAGTCTCGGACTCCCAGGGAGACTCCTAAATAGACTCTTGTCCCTGAGGTTCCCCAGGAGAGAATGGCTCTGGCCTACTATCTGGGCAGAGATGTGGTTCTGGCATTCAAAGGTGTTGTAAGAGGAAATGTCTAGAGTTGGAACATCCATTTTTTTAACATGGTACTGTCTCTCTTGAAGTCCTAGAATCTAATGACGCTCACTTTCAGGCCCCTGGGCCTCTGTGCAATGCTTGGGCCACTGTTCTCCTGCATGGTGGGATCACACAGCCATCTCAGCCAAGGGCACAAGGGAGCTGGGTCTGGGAATTGTGGTGTGCACTTAGTGGCCTTGGCTGAACTTTTATGCCATGAAAAGTGTCCTTTGCAGCAGAGAATGTTGGTGCTTCCTGTAAATTTTCTCCTTTATAAAAATAACCCCCAATTTCAACTAAGCACATTGCCTCCAGCTGGAAGACCTCCTTCCTTGGCAGCTTAGTGTGTCCAAGGTCTGAGCTAGTGACACATAAACAGGTGAGCTGTGTGTGGCTCTTGGGAAATGTCCTGATCAACAGGGACAGCACATCTGTGCTCCTGCCTCCTGTCTTTGAGGAGTGGGCGGAATGGGGGAGGTAGAGTTCCATGCACAGGACAAAGATGCTGTCCAGGCTCCCATCCCTGGGACCTTTTGATGGAGAGAGAGCCTGGTTTACTCCCTAACTGTAATGCTGAGTTTTTACCCAAAACACTGAGAGCTGGTGTGGAAGACGGGCTCCCCAAAGTGTCACCCAAGCCAGCTCCAGACCCCAAGTCACCAGCTTTGTGGACATAGGAACTCAGGAGGGAGCTTAGAGGCCACCAGACCCCACTTGTCACCCAACCTGAAGCTGCCATCTCATGGGGCTCCTGGGGGTGGTTTGATGATGGCCATTTGGAGAGATTGCTAACTTTTAGCTTCTACCTGCTTCCTCTTCCTCTGTAGACTTGACAGCTACTAAATGACCGCCAGACAACTTGTCTCTCTAAGGATTCGCTCCCTCCCCAGCCTCTGGACCATCTGGCTTTACCCTCACCCCTTACCCAAACCCTGCAATTTCCCCACATGGACCTCAGCCTGCCTGTACCCATGTGTCCATGTCTAAGCTCTGCATCTCAGCAAATCTTTCTCATGGAAAAAGACATCAGAATACCCCTACATGGGCTGTTAATAATAACTACAGACCAGGCACGAGCACATTAGGTGATTCCTCTGCTTAGACACCAGTTTATAATATGAGGATGTGACTTGTGAGGGCTGTCTGGAGAGGGAAGAGGTTTGGGGTTGGCTTTGTAGTATCTGAAAGTGCACTTGCTGGCCAGCGTTTCTTTCCACAATTAGAGCTAACTCTAAAACACTAAGCCGGGCTTCTGAAAGAGCTGTTGTTTCAGAAGGATTGTGGTCTGATATCTGGTGTTTTTTTGTCTGGTCAAGAGCTATGCAGATGGAGGCACCATCACTAATCAGGTTAGAAAGTCTACAAGAAATGGGCCAAAGCAGGCATTAGCCCTGAGCAAACATTTGTAAACTTGGCAGTCTTGCTCTGACAGCTTCTATGCCCTCTCTTTTCAAGGTGCTAGTGCATGGGTAAAGGCTGAAGCTCTCTGAGCTGGTGAGACCACATGCCCCCGGCATTTTAGGACCTTAGGCTAACCAGTGATTTCAATCTCATAGACTGGGGCCTGGATGCGATGCAGTGTAAGCACCGGCCTCACCTGTGAGAAGCCCTGGGCTCAATCCTCAATATCACAAAAAGGAAGAAGCAAAACAGAATAAAACTCCACAGCTTAAATGCCTTCACCTGTAGGTGCAGAAGGCCATATTTGTTGAAAGAAGTCTCTAAAATTTAATGTAGTGATATCGGTAAACTCCCAGGACAGTGTCCACAGTGATAGGTGATCAGCAGTTGTTTCCACCCTTCCCTCCCAAGACTGGCACTTGGTCCCCTTCCTTTTTCTGCCTTCTCTCCCTCTTGTCTTTCCTCTACAGGCTCCAGTTGGCAACAGGAGTCCACTGCCAAGGGATCTCCACCTCTTGCCTGGAAATCTCATGGACACATAGACTGACACTTTCCTGTAGGGATGTTGCAAAGGATTTTAAGATCTGGCCAGGGCTGGCTGGAGGAGAGATGCAGGAGGGAAGTAGTTCAGGGGACTGGGCATGGGGAGGTGAAGAGGCCCAGGGTGCCTGAGTCTGGGCAGGATGTCAGGATTCTTCCTCTGGCTCTGGGACCACTCCAGCCTCCACAAGGGGAAAAGTGCTGGTGTACATACCCACCATCTGTCCTACCTCTCCTTCACTGTGGTCCAAATGGTCCTCACCATGAACATCCTCTGCAAAGAGACAGACATAAATCCCCACATCTGTCCTTTCTTTCATGGGGCCGCCTGCACCCCAGGGAAACTCTGGGTTCTTCATGTCCAGCTGTGCAGACACCGTGACCTTTACTATCATCTCTGCTCGTGCGTCCTGGGAGAACACAGGGGTGTGGAGGGCTCTGGGTTCTGCCCAGAAGAGTTTTACTATAACTGGATGTAGAAATGACCACACTACGCCGAATCTTGCAACAGAAGTCCTAGGACTTATGGAATTAGGGACACAGCACTCAAAAACTTCATTAGGGACAGAGAGAGGGAGAGAGAGGGAGAGAGAGAGAGAGAGAGAGAGAGAGAGAGAGAGAGAGAGAGAGAGAGAGATACTACATCAGCTTTCCATATATAAGTACTTCAGAAATAGAGTCCTATAATTCATATGAATATGGCATTCAGAGAACCTGGATTGTGCTTACGGAGCAGGACTGCCATAGGGGGTTCCGGTGGAGTGACGGTGGGCTGGGAGGTTTCCTGAGCGGGCGTGAGGAGTGTGCCCCTTGGTCCCTCCTGGGCTCTGTGTCACAGACACTGGCTTGGGTCCCCAGTCATTCCCCGCAGATGAAATCATGCATGTCCAAATTTGGTGCCCACCTTGCACTCAGGTCCTTCCCTAGCTTATCACACTGGAACAAATTCACATCTGGAAACAAGGGTTCTGGGGGAACTGACTGTATTTCGTAGTTGCCTGGAACAATTGTAAAGAATGTGACCCAGCAGTTCTGAGTTCAGCCTGACGTTCCTCTCAGAACATCCTGTTCCAGCAGCAGAATTCTCTGGCTGATCGGATTGTGGGTGATGTCAGTGCTGAGATCGAGAGGCTACACCATCTGAAAAGCTCATTTCTCAAACAATCCCTGCCTGTCCGTGTTGGGTGGGAACTGCAGGACCCAGCCTGTAACACCCCCCACCGTTACTGCCCTGCCCACAGCCCTCCCAGGGAGCCTGGCTCTAGTTCTTCTTGCTGCATCTTCCTGGTTTTAGCACAGCAGATATGTTGGGCTACCGTGTAGAAATGAGCCTTCACGTCCATCTGTCCAGCTGAGGGCTGTTCAAGGTCTGAGATTCCGTCCCACAATCAGCTTTACCATGCCTTCTTAGTAATCTCTGCATTTGTGTCGTTTGTCTTTTAAGTGAGAAGACTTCCCCTCCCATCAACAGCCTCGTGGGTCCAGCACTGGCAGAGCTGTGCTGAACCCTGGAACCCCCTACAAGGCGAGGAACCCTCAAAAGTAACGTAACACCTCTAGCTTCAGTTGTCTCATTCCCAAAATTGTTTTCATAGCTTGTGTCTCTTTCAGTTATTGCAAAATGGACAAATGAAACGATGCCCAAATCCTATCTCTCAAAAGTGCATATTTAGTGTGTGATGAATACAGGCCCTTAGCGCTGCTGTTGTTTAAAAAGACAAATGACCCTCAGAGGATTTAACACTCGGTCCATTACGTGCTCCCAGGCTGCTGACTTGAGCAGAGAGGATGATGGATGGAAGGTGCTGGGCAGGTGCTGGAGGAGGAGAGTGATTTGGGTTGTGCAGATGGGGGGACAGGGCATACCAGAGACCCTGCTGCAGGTAGATGCTCCACCTCCCTCTCACTATTATTATTATTGTTTGTAGTACTGAGAATTGAGCCCAGGGCTTTTGAACTGAGCTACATCCCCAACCCTTTATTGTTTTCTTTTGTTTTGTTTTGTTTTGTTTTGTTGTTTTTTTGTGTGTGTGTGCTGGGGATCGAACTCAGAACCTCATGCTTGTGAGGCAAGCACTCGAACCACTGAGCTAAATCCCCAGCCCCTTTATTGTTTTTTTATTTTGAGACAGGGTCTCCTAAGTTCCACAGGCTGGACTCAAACTTGCCATCTTCCTGCCTCAGCCTCCAGAGTGCTGGGCTGACAGGTGTGCAGTCCTCCTGCCTCATTCTCCTGAGTGCTGGGCTGACAGGTGTGCGGTACAGCCCCAAGCTGCTCATCCTCACACTTACTGAGCCCTTGATATGTTTGGCAAAGGCACAAAGAGCACACAGTATATTCATTCCAAGGAAACCAGACCAAAGGGGCTGAAGGGGCTTTTGCAAGTAGCACAGAGGAAAAGGATTTCATGAGACAAGAGAGCCAGATGCATGGGAAGGTCCATAACATTCTTCTAAGGTTCTTTTCCAGTTGAGCTCACTGGAGGAATGAAGCAGCATGGGTTCGGGCACTGGACAGCCCAGAGGTGGGATGGGCGTGGCAGATGGGAGGGTGGGTGGATGGAGCATGTGATCCCAGGTGGTGCAAGGATCCAGGCTTCGCCTCAGGTGCTATCCTTTGCTGAGCACAGGTGTTTTGGTCACCTTCTCTCTGAGCCTTAAATCTAAGAGAAAGACAGAGCACCCAAGCAGCCTCTGCACTCTCCCTCCCCATCCCCCTCTGGCAGGGCCGCACCCCCATCCACTCAGTGCAGCGGAGGGGCACCACTTCTCTTCTGGCGTGGAACACAGGGTGCGGTTCTTGGCTGCACCAGGAGATTAACACAGGTTGGAGCTGGCACCAGGGACAACTCCAAGAGAGGGCCCAGTCCTGGATCCTGAGGAGAGACTGGGGAACCCAGTGTCCAGTCTTCAAGAGAGACTGGTTCTTCTGGATGGTGGTGGCCAAGACAAATCACATTCAAGATGTGTGAAGATGGTTTCCATGCAGGGGAAGAACAGGAGCCACTGAGCCACAACTCAGACACCCTTCTCAGCCCAGGGGACCCTCAATGCTTCCCACTCTGTGTAGGGTGATAGCATTTCCAGGACAGTTCTGGGTGCAGACATTCCGAGAGCTGCCACATGCTCTATAGATGTGAAGAGCTGGCAACTCAGTGCCCAGATGTCTACAGATGTGCCAGTCTGTTTGCAGTCCCGACAGCCCTGGGCACTCTCTGTATTTCCTACAATAGCAAGAAGAAAATATGGAGAAAAGCTCTTGCTTGGAGAGAGTAAATACTACAGAGACACTGAGGATGTACAAGCTGTGTGTACCCCAGAGGCAAAAACCCTCCCTTAATGGGCAGAGCTGCCAGCAACGGTCTTGAAAATCCATGCCAGGATGTACAGGAAACATCGCTTACATGAGGAAAGCCCCAGAATGGCCCCTTTCTGGATATTGAGATGACATTGTGTGTCACCATGTCTTGGTTTGAGTTCCAATTGTCAAGATGACAGTTAGATGCTCATGTGGCTGTTTTTGCAAAATATTGTTTTTTGTATCCAGACCCTTTCCATATCTGACCACAGATCTGCAGGGTTGGCTTTGCTGATGTAGATGTATTTATTGCACAAAACTGGGTTGTTTAGTTGGTCGATCTAATCTATATAAATACTACGTTGGCGTCGTTGTATTAAAATACTTAAATAATTCACTGTAATATTCTTTGTGTGCCCGTTGAGTGGGGGTACTGGACACCCTCTCTTGTGAATGCTGTGTTTATGTTCACCCAGCAATAGCTACATCAGGAGCACATTTTGAATTTTCCAATACCTACAATCTAAAACCCAGTATGCCTGGACCATGCAGAATTTTCTCCAAACATGCGTGTAAATACATTGCAAATTCCCCCAAATAAGAAATTTCCCATCTTAGACTTTAATCTTCGTACATGGATCTGCTTCTGTTTCAGTAAAGTTCAAGTATAAATTCTGTATGTTTTAATAAAGTGTCACATGTTTCCATGTTTCTTCACCACATTTATTGAAACAGAATCAGAAGTTTTTCCTTGGAATAATGGGAGATACAGCACAACAGTTAAAGGATTTTCTAGAGCAAACTAAGCAAAGAAAAGCATAGGAAGTACAGGTCCCAAGGACTGTCTGTCAGAGAGGCCAAATTCTGTGACACAGGAATACAATGGAGGTGTGCATAGCGCCACTGGCATGTTTGATGTGCTGCGTTGTCACAATCTACCATGACGTCAGTTGAAAGATGCTCCCTGTACCACAGTGGGATCCTCTAGACACCTATCAGGATATGTACAATTAGAAAGGCCTGTCACACTGGAGTTGGGGAGGGTGTGGAGAAACTGGAAGTCTCCTTCACAATGAACAGTCATAAGATACAACAATATCCACAGACAAATAGATGTTCAGGATATGGTATATCACAGAATGTTTTACGCATGGGTGCATTTTCAGAAATATCCAAAATAATGTCCAGAATAGGGAAGAAAAAGCAACCAAAATCCAACGTGGAGGAATTAGTGAAATAAATATGGGTTATACAATCCCTGTTCTTGCTCTGTCTTTTCAACTCTCTGTCTCTCTCTCTGTGTCTCTCTCTTTGTCTCTCTGCCTCTCTCTCTCAAAGATTTTTGAAAACAAAAAGCACAACTTGGGTAGTTTTTTGCATATCACCGCACAGCAGGCTCATCTATTGCATCTCTTGTGTGTATTTCCACAACAGTAACTGAGGAATTAAGTGGTTTTTTCAACACTTCATTGTAGATATGTGTGCTACAAGTAATTTAGTGTGCTGCCAACTGATAGATTTTTCCCCAATCTTTAAAAAATTCCAATAATATAACAATAAACATCCAACTGCACATATTTTTCATATGTATGAGAATATATCCATCAGTAGAATAAATTCTAATAAGTGGCACTTCTAAGTCAAGCTCTATATTCATTGAAAGAATTAGTAGATCTTTGATCTCCCAAAATTGTGCTTCATTATATTTGTATGCCACCATCTGTCTCTACCCAGCTTCCCAGCAGTGGACAATCTCAGATGTGCTGAACCCTAATCTGATGAGATAAATGCACCTAATTATTATTGTAGTGCTCATTTCCTTAAGCTTAAGTTTGGTGATTTTTTTTTTTTCTGGTGGTACTGCATATTGAACTTGGGAACTTCCCACTGAGTTACATCCCCAAGCCTTTTTTAGTTTTTTACTTTGAGACAAGGTCTTGCTAAGTGGCTAAATTGCCCAGGCCAGGCTTGAACTTCTGATCCTCCTGCCTCAGTCTCCCAGAGTGCAGGGATTACAGATGCTTACCACCACCCCAGCAATTATGAAGCTATTTTTTCTTCAGTACTGGGGATCGTACTCAAGCCTCAAGCACACTAGGGAAGCGCTCTGCCACTGAGCTACAGCCCAGCCCTTCAGTGGTTCTGTAAATGTTTTTAAGCACATTTCTAACTGTGAGCTGCCTGTGTGCCTCTAGCACACACACCTCTCCTTGCCTATCCGGGTTTCCTCTCTGATGGTGACACCTGCCTGGGCCCCGGAGCTGTGGATCCAGCTGTCCTGCTTAGCTCCACACCTGAGCCACCTCTGGCTGGCCCATGCCCCAAGCAGGCACACTGAGTCGGAATGTGCAGGTGACAGTACAGGTCACTGTTACCTCCTGTGCTTTGAGAGGCAGCTTTTGTTGATCTGGGATCATAAGTTGTAGGAAATCTGGCCTCTGTTTAATTATTTTTCTGCCCTGTGGATGGATTGTGGTTGTAGCAGGAGAGGGTAAATCCAAATCACAAAGACTGTCAGGGAGCAGCAGAGGTCAGGTGTGGAGAGAAAGCTCAGGATGCGGTTTGGACCCTCAGTCTGGCCTGCCTGCAGCTGGGTGCTCTGTCTTTCCCTGTTCCTTAAGCCAGTGTTTCCCGCCCCATCGAGGTGATGGTGGTGCAACTATATCCATTGCCGGATATCAAATGTCCTATCATCGCTAGAAAGCTGGTTGTTGGTTTCATGTGGATAAAATGACTTGAAAAAATTAGTCCCTCGTTACCAAGCCCCTAATTAAAAATAAATAACAGGCTCAGGAAAAGTTAAGTTGTGCTGTGGTAGGGAGGGGTGACCAAGCCAATTATTTTAACCGAGTGTCTATTATGTGACACAGTAAATTAGCTGAAAGGGAAAGATCTGACCTGAAGATCAAACCAAGTGGTTCCACAAGGGACAAAGGCACCCAGACTTCAGAAAAGCTCACTGTTTAGGAAGCAGAGTGGTTACTCTGCTCGGGCCAAGCAATGAAGCTGCCATTGTATGTGTGACCTTGGAGTCTCCTACCTTCTCCTCCAACCAGGTCAGCCCAGGGACCAGTTGGTGGCAGCGCCAGCCAAAAGGAGCATATGCAAAATGAATTAGGTGGTTAGTCAGCTCCTGAGATGTGCAGGTCCCTCCCAGGCTGGAGCGGGGGGCAGACAGGTAGCCAAGCATCCCGAGACAGGAGTGGGCAGCCAGCTCCCGCTAGTAGGCCAGCAGCCCTGCTCTGCACCAGCTGTGGCTGCCATGTGGCAGTCTGTGTCTGTGCCAGTCTGGAGCAGGCTGCAGGATGGGTCCTGCTAATGTGACTCGAAGGACAGTTTCTTGCAGAGAGCACTGGCTCCCCTCGCACTCAGCTCCTTGCATATGGCGCAAGCAGAGTGGTGCACAAGTGCAAAATGCACCTATGCACTCACGCCTGTGTAGCTGCCTGCACCCCCGGCGCAGAGGAGGGTGCTGTGACTGGATGCCTGGGAAAGGAGGCATTTCCTGGGGCAGGGGGCTGAGGAGAGTTTGCATTCGTTACTGCCCTCCTGACATTCTGATTGAATGGCAGGTCTCAAACTGATCACGGTGGTCTAGCGCTTTCTCTTCCTGTCCCGGGCATGCTGGGACAGGAGCCAGGTTAGCCCCTTCAGAAAGCAGCCAGACCATGGCACGAGCATTTTTCCTTTGCAGAAGGTTCCAAGATCATAGCAGCTGGTGTCATTAGCGTCCTGGGGCCCAGCTGGCATTCTGTCGCTCCTTTCTCCCAGGGCCCATCTTTAATGACAGCATGGCGGGGAGAAATGTGCTTGTCGGGACGCACGGCAGAGGAATAATTGGAAAAGGACCCTGTAAGAGCAGACCTGGGCTGTGGATGTGGAGGGCAGTGCACAGGTCTTGCTTTCTGGACCCAAGCTGATTCCCACCAGTTGAGCCTAGAAAAGCATCCTCTCCACCCCATTTCTCTACCTTGTATTCTTCCTCCAGAGGAACTGCTCTCTCCTTGCACCTCCCAGTGGGCCAGGCGCGCAGTAAATCAGGAGGTGTGACTGAAAAATACTGTGAATATTTACATTTCTTATAGTGCAGAATACATTGCCATGAATCCCCCTCCAAATCTACCCCCTCACTTGAACACACTCATCCCGTCCTCCTGGCTACTTCCTGCAGCAGCTCTGGAGTCCTCTTTCCTGAGGGTCTCTAGCTGCATTGTCCTGGCTGCCTCAATATCCTGAATGGATTCAAAACATTTCCCTTTCATGGTCATTTTTACTTTGGGGAGGAGAAAGAAGTTGCATGGTGCCAGATCTGGCGATGAGGTAGATGAATGAGGATACAACATCATGTTTTTTTGATCCTGCCTTTCTGTTGATGGCACTCAGCAGCAGCAGTCACTGTAGTTTTGATCATACCTCATAAAGACACTAAAGAAAGAGGACTCTAGAGCTGCTGCAGGAAGTGGCAAGGATGGTAGGGTGAGTGTATTCAAAATGAGGGAGAGGATTTTGAGAAGAATTCACGACGATGCGTCTTTTAGTATAATAAATTTTTTAGAAGTTAAATAATCATAGTAACTTTGTTCAAACCTTGTGGAACTCACTCTTCTTTATGTGTGTCTTTAGCCAGTACTTCCCATATTTCGGCATTAAATGGACTAGAAAAATTTCATGCAAATGCAGAGGCAGGGAGGCCGGGGTTAGTGGAGAGCTGTGAAAACGTCGCCACCTGAGGATTATTTCACTAAAGGGCGCCCTGCACATGCCCAGGGTGGGACTGTGTTGCATCAACATGAGCACTCTTGTTTCAACAAATGTCCTGAGCCTCCTGGGTCCTCTCTGTGCTGTCCATGTCCTTCTCTGCTCACGGCAGAGCGTGGGCCATAGCAGCTTGTGTTGTGAGGACCACATTCTCTGCTCCTGTCCCAGACCTGGCGTCAGCTGCCCATCAGGTGGGCAGGGAGGGAGGTGCTGCCTCCTCAGGAGGGTTAACAAGGGCACAGATCTCCGTAGCCTGCTCCATCAAGACTCAGCGCTCATTAACAGTAGACTGAGCTTCATCCTAAGTAAATACTCAGGTGGAATTTCAGACAAGGAGGGCAGGGAAATAGGAGGCAGTATTTGGGGAGCTCTCTACCTGGGCCTCACCACTGCAGGGTGGCAGCACACCATGTGACCCTGAGCTTCTGGGTTGCAGCCCAGGTCCAGCATCTTTCCTGGACAGAGACCAGATCCGCCACCCATCTTCCATTCACGACTCCTGAGAACTGGCTCTAAACTCCTCAAATTTTTCAGCTTTTTATGATTTAGAGACCTTTAATTCTGGTTAAGAACAAATCTAGATGACAGTGGCTATCTGATACATAAACTCTGACCTTAGAATCATAGGAGACACAGGATTTGAAAGACCAGGGACTCTAGTGGAAAATCCCAATTTCCCTCTTCCTCCACCCTGTGGACACTACTGAGGTGGCCTTGCCCACAGACACAGTGCCATGGACACAGATCAAGGGCCGACTCCATGAGTGGCTCTCCTGGGGATGCAGAGCTAAGCAGACACACAGAGAAGGAGGGTGGCAAAACCTTCTTGTGAGAAGGACTCCATGGGCACTCTGGGCACCAGCCAGGTCCTGGTCTTCCCACAGACTGGTGGGAACACAGCCCTCCAGTCCTGTGTCAGCCCAGAATCCTGCCAACAAAGCTCCATTTTTTATTCTTTTTTTTTTTTTCATTCCCTCCTTCTTCCTTGCTCAGGTTCACCCAAGTCAGCTTCTGTTACCTATAATTTAAAACTCTTCACATGATATGTGCAGGCAACACACTTCCTGACCTTCTACTTCCTGTAGAATAATTATCATATTAATAGCTCCCCCTAGCGCTGTGGTGGATATCACATGATATGAAGTATGGGAAGCCATGTAGAGTGGTTAAGTTCACGGCTAATACTGATTACTCTGTGGGACATCAGCTGGACCAAAAGCAGCATGCATGGCTCCTCTCACCTCCCAGGCTCACCAAAGCCATTACGTAGAACTGTCCTCAGTGACCCGGGGAAACCGGAAGGCAAGAGCCACGTGTCCAGATCGACATTGCACAGGACAGGTCTCTATCCAGGTTATGACAGCGCCCCTCCTCCCTGAGAACGGTTGTAGGAGGGAGTTGGCTGTGTGTCTGGACGCCCTTGCCAGGCCCTCCTCCTGCCCTCAGGAGGATGCAGGTGGGCATCCTGGCATGGATGGGGCGTCCCTTCCCGAGGCCCACTCCTTTCTAGGGGTCTTTGCATTTTAAAAGCTAATTCTAATACATGAAGGGAAAAGTTCAATTAGGGAGCTGATGGAGAAGGTTTTGGCAGAAAGTGGAGCTCTGCTTGAATTCACGAAACCAGTCCAAATAGGCCACCTTCTGCCACCCCAGGACGGCTCTGTCCTATATACCCCGAGCAGCCATGGACAGATCTCTGTCCCCACTGTCAGAAGAGTGCAGAATCTGGGGCAAGGAGAACACAATTTTGGTTCTTACTGGCATCAGAGCATCAAACTGTGACTGTCCCTTCAATGCTGTGCACTTGAGGAGGAAGCCAGATCTTGCTGGGCTGGGCAGTGTAGCTCTAGGGGTCCTCAGAAGCTCTGTCACCTGGGCTGGGGCTGGGAGTTGGAGAGTTGGAGGGCCTTGTGATGTGTCTCTGTGCTGTCCTCTGTCCTTTTCCTCAGCTATAAAATGGGGCGAACAAGACTTTGGAAAGCTCATCCACAGGGTGATAGGGTGACCGGGGGCTGATGGGCATGGGTGTGCTTTGGGAACGTACCCAGTATGCTCAGCCATCACGGAGTCCCCCAGTGCAGGCTTGGGGACTTTTGGAGACATTTTATTACAACTCCTCACCCCTCAGGGACAGGAAGGTTGGAAGTGAGGAGATAATAAGGCTGGCAGGAGCAGAGAGAGGATTTGCCATGAATCCTGGAAATGCAGGTGGGATGTTTTGTGGCCCTGGGAAGACAGCATCCCAAGCCTCGCAGGCTATGTACACCTTCAGCACTGAAGGGCTCTGGAAGCCAGGATGCCATGGTCCCTTGTGAATTTGACTTCTATGCAAGAAGAGAAACCACTTCAGCCCCTTCTGATGGTACCTGGCTTACAGCCCCCAGCTCAGGTGCAGGCTCTTTCTGTTCAGTTAAAACCCCTGAGTGCAGGCACAGCGTGTGGCCTTCAGGCAGCTGCTGGCCTCCCCTGCCTCAGAGTGCTGCACAATGTGCTCCCTCCCACGCTTTTTAATTTCAGAACCCCAGGCCATCCGTGTGGGGGTGACAAATGGCAGTGGCTTTCCTGATGTTGGTATTCTGAGGTCAGAATGTGGTTGCAGCCAGAAGCCAGGGATGAAGTATAGCATTAAAAATAATAAAGATTAAAAATATGTACCCTCCCAAGTCAGCAGAGCAGAGCTAACAACCCCACATAAAGAAGCTCTGAGAGGGATGATCTGGGTCTGGGAGGCAGAAGCTGAGCAGCCAGCAATGATAAATCTTCCTGCATCCACCACCGAGTGAGGGCCGGGAGGGATACAGAAAGCAGAGATGGTGGGATGGGGGTGCTGGAGTGGGAGTTGGGAATGAATGTGTGTGTGAGCGCACAGGGTGTGTGTGTGTGTGTGTGTGTGTGTGTGTGTGTGTGTGTGTGTGTGAGAGAGAGAGAGAGAGAGAGAGAGACTCTGGAGGGAGAAGGAGGAGCAGCCAGGTAGCTGCAGACTTATCCGACAGGAAAGTGAGGAAAGTGCTCAATTTCTCTCTTACGTAACCTGAAATGGCAGCTTTACTTTCCTGATTCCAGCCTGTGCATTTATCTTTGAAATTGCTTTTTGCCATAAATCAAGATTCCACACATGATATTTTTTTCTTCATGTCTTCAACTCCTAGCAAATCTCTCTCTACTCCCTTTCCGCACCACCACCCCTGCCCCCCCATTCTTTTCTTATTCCCTTCCACACCCTTAGTTCATGGATCGTATTCAGAAAGCTCTCTTCTCTTCTGCTCCTGATATAAATAGTAAATTTTTCAGATGACAACTTGCTTATTTAGGGGTAAAAATCTATCTTCCGTGCCACACACATGTATTAACCACCTGTTATGTGAATCTGTGTGCTAAGTGCTATGTGTGTATGTATGTGTGTGCATGTGTGTGTATGTGCGCGTGTGTGTGTGTTTGTGTGCATCTTCTAAGAAGCAGTCATGAGTTGGCAGATTTGGTGTTCAGTGACTTCTCCATCTAATGGGGTGGGGGGAGCTGAGGTAGGGGGCTAGGGCAAGAAGTGTGTGCAGTTTCCACAATGCACACCTTTTAAAATAAACAGGCACCAGGAAAGAGGGGACCGGAGCATTTGCATCCTGATTTGTTTGGGAGTGACTTCTCTCCAGGGAGCTTGGGCACATCCCTGGGCTCACAGGCTTGGAGTCCATGGGGACTTTCATCTCCCCTTTGTGTCACACCAGCGTTCCTGAAGAGAGATTGTTGAATGCATTCATTCGTTGATATCTCTTGGCTAACCTTCCACACTCCCCCTGTCCTAGACTTGCCTTGGACCAGGGAAGACACCCACGCTTCCCCGTTCATTGACATCCACAAAGCCAGGGAGCCAAGACCCTGCCCACAGCTCCCACAGCTGGCCAGGGCTTGCTGGCCAGGGCCCTGGTGCTGAATTTCCGCCCACTGCGTTTTTGTTGACTGAATTTAATTAAGCAAGTGGTTCCACAAAACTCTCACTTTCCTCACCTATAAATCCTAGAAAATAAAAATACCTTCCTAGTGAGGTTTTTGTAAGGTTAAAGTGAGAGGGTAAGTGGCCTAAGTGAGGTAGAGCACACACCAGAACACCAACAATGTTGCTGGAAAGGGAGGGTTAGGACTGTCTGGTGTGATTTCTTATAATTCTATGATTAATGTATTATTTTAAATCTATCTACCTGTGGGGCCCAGCCATTTGTTCCCAATTTAAACCTCCCTGCAGGCACATGGAGTTCTCTACTGGGTATAGCACAGCTCTCTATGTTGTGGGGTCTTTTTATGGATGCTTTTTGATAAGGATGATGAAAGTACTATAGAGTGTTCAATCTGGAAGTGGGGTGAGAGCTCATCAATCAGAACATTTCTCTTCACAGAAGAACAAGGGGTCTGAGAGGTTTCATGATTTGTCCTATTCAACTTTGAGTTCTTCTTGATGGCTGGTACAGGGCTGGATTTGTGGATGGTTGTTAGTACAAGACTACTAAGGGAATGGACAAATGGTGGGTGGATGAATGGGCAGATGGTGCGTAGATGGATGAATAGATGAGTGAGTGAATGAAAGAATGAATGATAGACAAGTGGATGGATGGTGGATAGATGGATGAGGAGATGGGTGAGAGAATAGGTAATAGATGGGTGGATGGATGAGTGGGTGAATGGATGGATGGATGGATAGGTGGGTGGATGGATGGATGGGCAGATGGTTGGATGGGTGAACGGGTGGGGGTGGATGGATGAATGGAGTGGCATGAATAGGAAGATGGGTGGAAGGTGATTGGGTGCACAGTGAGTAGGCAGATCAGTAGAGGAATGCATTAACTGATTTTTTTTGTTGTTGTTGTTGTAAAATAATATAAGATGTCACTCTAGGGTGGAATTTGGCCTCAGGCTTCCATGGAGGAATTCCTGGCAGTTATCCTCAGGGAAAGACCCTGGGATTCAGAGAGTTCCTTGTGCAAGAGCAGAGAGGGCCACACAGCAGGAGCTGGGGCACTGGGGAGAGCTGGGAAGGAAGATGCTGCGAGCAGCTGTCTCCTTCACACGCGTGTGAAGGGACTCCGTGCCGCACTGTTCTAGATGTTGTCTCAGTTAATCCTCCCCAGTGCCTTACAGGCAATTTTTCATCTCTCTCTCTCTCCTTTTCTTAAAGAAATAAAATAGCAGAGACACAAAATAAGGTTTGGAGAGGTTGTACACTGATATGAGCGCACACAGCAGTTGGTTTCTGAGCCAGGATTCACACCCAAGGCTACAAATCTCCAAGTGGCTGCAGCTCAGCGCATAGCAGCCCCCTCTGGGGACAGGCGGTGGCCACATGGCCCTCCCAGGCCATGCTGCATTCTGGCGAGGGCCACGGGGCTGGCTTTCTGGGGAGGGCAGATGGTATTGGTGCAGCAGGTGCCTTCAGGGTTGTAGCATTGAGATGGAGTCTGTCCTTGCATGTGGGGGTGCCAGGGCAAAGCCTCTGAAGTCTGCTGCTGCACTGCCTCAGGCCCTTCTTCTAAGAAGAAAGCTGGCCCTGTCAGTCTGGGAGCCACGCTCACTCGCTCAGCCCCAATGGCCCCGGGCTGCCCGTCATTATCCTCCACGCACTCTGCCCTTGGTCCACGGATCAGGCAGGAGGGGACCCGGGCTGAAGGGGGGTGGCAGGCCCAAACCCACCCTGCTCCTCCAAGGACAAAGAGCATCTGCCTGTCTGCGGCTGTGAGCCCTGTCTGCAGCCAGTTCTTGAGGAATGCATGTCCCCCCCCCCCCCCAGTGCCAGGCTCTGAGGCTTAGTACCTGCAATTTGCACAGGAGAGGTTCAGCTATTTCAGATAGTCGGGAGCTCCCACGTGGGGGGCAGTGCACACTCCTGTTGCCCCCCATACTGGCCTCAGAATCCAGGGCAATGCAGGGTGACTGTCTCACCAAGGTGACATTGGATTAAAAATAAACAAATGGCACTAATTTTGTTTAAAGGCTGGGCAGAGAACTGGAGAAAGGATAAACGGAAGTCCTCACAAGCAGCCCTTTCCCGGATGGGCAGCATACCCTGCCCGCAAGTGCACACAGTCCCAGATCCTGTTGAAATGTCCATTCTGACCCTCAGTAGTTTGGGGTGGTGCCTGGGAGTCTGCATTTCTAACCGGCTCCCAGGAAATGCTATCGCTTGTCCCTTGAGTCATGTTGGGTCACAAGGAGGTCACCGTCTCCGGGGTACTTCCCTTCCGCACAGCAGCTGCAGTTCCTTGGGCTCCCACCGTCCTCCACACACGGCAGCTGCTGTCTGCCCAAGGTGACACTTCCAGGACAGTGGCACTGGCCCCTGGCAGTGAGAGTTCATGCTTTCCTGGCACTGCAGGAGCCTGCAGGGAGGACAGGTTGCCACTGCAGCCTTCAGATGCAGCCCCGGTCCTGGGCAAACCTCTGAATCTGCAGAGCTGGGGAACCCCGGGCAGAGCCGGGGTGGGGGCTGCGGAGGCAGGAGCCACCGTCCTTCTGTGACCTCACAGGCCAGGGACTCTGCCAGCCCTGTGGCTCCAGCCCAGACACTTTTCTAATTATTTTTCCAATAATTTCAAGGAGATGCCATCGTGAGTGACTGCACACTGCCCAGAAAATCCCACAGGCCCCGGGTTTCATCACGACAGGAAATGTTCTGCCGTGTTTTTTTTCTCGTGTCTGAAATATTTCTGTTCCGGGATCCTGCAAGGGAAGAGAGAAAGACAATGTTAACTCTCAGAGAAACACCATGTTTCCAGAAACACAAACTGGGTGAGTCTGGGGTCTCTGACCTCTGAGTGTTGTTCCTTGTAGAGGCTCTGGGCTGGCACCGAGTATGGGCGCATCAGCTATGCGCAGAGGGACAGACTGAGAGACCAGTGGCCGGCAGGTTGGCTCACTGCACGGCAGCCTGTGACTTTCTGTGTGCATGTGTACGTGGTGCTGGAGACTGAATTCAGGACTTTGAACTGAACTATATCCCCAGCCCTTTTTATTTTCACTAAGTTGTCCAAGCTGGGCTCAAATGTGTGACCCTCCTGCCTCAGCCTCCAAGAGGGATTACAAGCATGCAGTTTTGCATCTGGCTCATAGTATCATCTAAAACTTGTTCCCAGCAGCCATTCAGCAGTAGCTACTGGGAACAAGTTTACCGACCTGAATTACCAGCCCCTCTTTCCAGGCCGTGGGCACCCAGTCTATCTGGGACCTGAGGATGTTCTCCGTGTGGGGGACATCCTGCGACATGACAGCCCAGACCAGAAACTCCCTGCCAGCCAGGATCGGGGTGGTGTTTGATTTCAGGCTTCTTGTTTTCCAATCTTGGATTCACTTGGAAGAGTCCCTGTAAGGACATCTGACTGCCCCCACTGTGACTCACTCTTACAGATTAAGCAGGCCTTGGTCTGTGCCCCTCAAAGTATAGACGTCCACTCACACTCCTGAGTAGATCTGGTCCTAGAAACAACATTGACGGGAGACAGGAGAAGCAAAGAGAGCCCCGAGCTGGGCACCGTGCTCCAACTGCCCTCCCCTCCGATGGCCTCACACCACTCTGTGTGCAGGCGGCAGCCGCAGCTGCAGGTAACACGGAGCTGATCTGAAAGTGAGGAGCCACTCATGGGGGGAAGACACTGCAGCAGCTTCTGGTCCTGTGGATCTTTAAGCGTTACAGTGACACGCAAGGCTGCCCATATGCAGAATGGAGAGATGCTATTGGTTAGCTGGTGATTGGCGAGGGGCAGGGCCAGGGGAGGACAGCATGGGGAGGATAGTGCAAGAGTATCTGGGCCCAACAGCCAGCTCCTGCTTCCTTGTCAGTGGAGTGCTCCCTCCCCAGGATTAGGAGGGTGGCGGGCTCAACCGCTCAGCTGGACACCTACTCTCCCAGCCTCTCTCTCAGGGTGTGGTCAAGCAGATCAGAGAAAGAGCCCCTGATGCAGGCTGAAAGTCAGCCTTGCCTCCCTCCCTGCTCCCTCCTTGCTGTGGGACTATGGGTGTGATCGCCGGGAGCCCCAGGGCCCCGTTGGCATTATGAGAGGAAGGAGGCAGAGGTGGGACTTATCATGGGACCTCTGTGCCAGTGCCCTAGGGCACCCTGGGTGAGGCCATTCCCACCCCGCTGTGGACTCCTCATTATGCTGAGGTCAAACGGCCAAGTAAACAGAAGCTGGCAGGGCTGCAGCACAAACAGAAAGAGATGTGGCCACCCCAAACCAGCCAGGCAGGTGGCCTGGGCCCTCGGGCTCCCTCCAGGACCCACTGGCCTCTCTGAGATAGGGACGCTCAGCGCTGCCCACTCCAATCCCTTCAAGGTCAGAAAGGGAAGTGGCGTGGTGAGTGGATTCTTTTGTTTTTGGTACTAGGGATTGAACCTAGGGCCTTCACACTGCGCGCCATCCTCAGCCCTTTTTAAAAATTTTTATTGTGAGACAGGATCTCAGTAAGTCCCTAAGTTGCTTAGGCTGGGCTTGAACTCATGATCCTCCTGCCTCACTCTCCCACAGTGCTGGGATTACAGGCATGTAGCACCATGCCTGGCCTTGGTGTTTTCTCAGACCGGTGCTGCGTGCCACTTGGGTTGTGGTTGCTGGGGTCCAGGAGGCGGCTCTGCCTGGGTGTTCTCCATGAGCTGGTGGCAGTCACTCAACATCGGAGCTGTGAGGTTACTGGAAGTAATTTGGTGGGGCACCTTCATTTTACAGATGAGGAAACAGCAGGGCAGGCGAGGGCTGGTCCCATGCAGCTCATGAGTGTGTGTGGGAGAGGCTCCACTTCACCTATCCCCTCTGCAGGCTCTGTCCCTACTGCACTGGGGTAGGGGACAGTCCTGTGAGAGGACTCAGGTCCCAGGCCACACTCCCATCTGCCCTGCGTCCTCTGTCCTGGGCTGTCTGTCTCTGGAGAAAACCAGATCCTATTGTGGGCAGCAATGATTGTTTTTACACAAACAAGGCCATATATTCAAGACAAAAATTCAGGTGCAAGCTGGGGATGGTCATGTACACCTGTAATCCCAGAACTCAGGAGGTTGAGGCAGAAGGATCACCACAAGTTCCAGGCCAGCCTGGGCTATATAGTGAGTTCAAGGCCAGCCCGAACTGTGTAGTGAGGTCCCATCTCAAAACAAAACATAACAAAATCCAAACCCAGGTGTGTGGACTGATATGGTCCACTTGAGCAGGAAGGCCCAGCTGGATTGAGTCAGTGAGGTTCTGGGCGTAGAGGATCCACCTGAAGGTCATTGCTGACACAACATAAAGGAGACTGGGAGCAGAAGATTGGGGGGTGGCTGATTTCCCAGGAGAAGCTCTGTTGTGGCTGGTTTCCCTGAAGGAACTCGGCCGTTCTTGTCTCAGGAGGAGCTCGGGGCCTTGCTGTCATCGGGGATGGCTGCTGTTGCTGCAGGGGAGCTCTGGTCTTCATCTCCACTGTGAGTGTTGTATCTTGGTTCCAGTACAGATTTCTTCAGCCTTTTAGTGCAGACATGGCTGTCCATGGGACATTGCCGTGAGCTCCAAGCCCTGGATTGGATCTTTCAGGTCTCCAGGGCATAGACAGACGTCCTGCACTCTTCCCACATTTGGCTCGCGTGTGTGAATGTCATAATTTGTAAATGTCCTGTATTACATCTCGTCTCCTGCAAACCACTGTCTCTGGGAAATTAACTACTACACCAGGCACAGTGTGGTGACTGGGCCAGAGACGATGGAGAAGGAAGCTGCTTTACGGTAGATGCGAAAATTACAAAACACAGATGATCAGACCTAGAACGGAACCTTGTTTTCTTTTCAGCCACGTCCTCTCCAGCCTTGGGTGGAAGGGGCCTTGCTGAACACTCGCCTGTGGCAACGTGGGTAGGATGTCTGTGTCCACGTTGAAAAATTGTTGGAATGTGGTTGGCACCTGTGTCCCAGGGGTGCTGTTGTGTAAGGAGTGGGGAGTGGAAGAGGAAGCCGAGTTCCAGCAGTGCGGCTGTGACCGATTTAGATGATGGTGAGGACAGTGCTTTGGAAGGGGGAGAGACGCTGGGGCAGTGATGAAGGTGCGGCAATTGGGCCAGCAGGGCTGAGCGTGGTTCTCGACTGAATGCCAGCTGGGCTGGGACTCGGGTGCACTCAGGAGACCTAGATTGGAGGAGACCTAGCAGGGGAGTTGACGCAGGGGTCCGGCTGTGCACCAAGCAGAGCCAGGATACCAGCTGGAGAGCAGGGGAGCGACGGACACTTGCAGGGAGAAAGGAGGGGGCGTGCAGGCCCCAGACAACCTGGCTGAAATGGGTGGCAGCAGGGCACTGGGCGTGTCAGGCTATAGAGCCCTGGACAAGAGGAAACCTCTGTTATTCAGTCTGTGCCAAAGCAGATTATGTGCTCTCGGTGGCCAGCAGGAAAAATTATAACCTAACATGTTGCAGAGTATGCTCAAATGACATCTTGTTTTTTATTCCTAAAATTTACAAAGCAGTTTTGATTATGTTATTCCACCTTGTGGTTGCAGCAACCTCCCCGGGGGGACATTTCTATCTTCCTGAGAAGCTGGTGACCATGGGAAGTGACTCAAAGTTCCCAAAGTTCTGGCAAGGGACCGGACTTCACTACCAGCTCCCGCAGTCACAAATCCTGTGCTCTCTGCACCCTGACATCTCCCGGGGCCAAGGTGCAACCTCAGAGAGTCTTGAGCCCAAAGTGGGTGGCAGTGGTCAAGAGAAAGGTAGTCGCACCACCTCTCTGCCCCTGGGGTGGTTCTGAGCTGGCTGGGGGTGGGAACCAGCAGCAGGTACACCAGCATAGGTGGGGGATTGCAAAGAGCAAAGTACACTTAGGGGTCACAAGTAGATCCCTGGTCCCTGCTTTGGATACTTAATCTCCTAGAAAATAGCCCCTCATGACCACTGCATTGGACATCTGGGCAGAATTACGAGCCATGCCTTGTGCAGGAAGCGTCTACGCATCACCTATCCCATGGTACCCAAAACAAGGCTCAATAAGACACATCTGTGTTTTCAACAACCTCAATTTGCTTTGATTTAACAAAGCAAATGTCTAATGAATTAATATCTATATCACCTGGTCAGCAGTAAATTCACTGAAGTCTGTAAAAACTCCCAGCTCAACTTCACAAAGACATGGGTTCAGGTTCTCCATATATCTCTCTATGTCTATCTATGAAGACTTAACCTATTTAAGCCAGAGTTTTCACAACTTTTCTATGACTATAATGACCCTGCATAGTTATGAGGATGTATTCATGTATATAAAGCATCCAGGAAATGTCTGGCCTAGTCCAGGTCATGAGTAAAGTGTAGATAAAAATAATAGTGTCGGAGCTGGCACTCCAAAAATAAATAATAGTATTAGTAAAGTAATAGTGCACTTTACAATATCAGACATGAAGAAAAATAATTTTAGTGTACCACTTAATTATTACCTGAAGGAGAGTAACCTCTGCCCCTAAAATAAAAACAGAGAAATCAATAATGTAAGAGAAAAAGGATCACATAACTTTTGAAAATAATCCATGAAATCATCTTTCAACCATGGTCAAAGTTTCACCAGGAGAGAGAGCTGGTCTTATCTATTCCTATGTCCAACTTGTCAAAAGCATACAATAATGTTTCATTGAATGAATGAGCAGAGTAAACCAGTAGTTATGGTAAATGGGTTGATTTGAGATGGGAAACTTTATGTTTATTTTTTTATACATAAATTTTACTGGTGAATTTTAGAGATACATAATGATCATAGTCATCATAGGGGTTTGTACCTGTATATGTTATATTTTGATTTTCTTTTTTCCTGTTTCCCTCCCTTTGACTCCTCCTCTCCTCCTTGTTTATGACAGAATTGTTTCCATGTTTCTATCTTTTTTCTTTTCCTTTTCCTTCCTTCCTTTCTTCCTCCCTTTCCCATTTCCCCTTCCTCTTTGAACACTTTCTTTCTATTGCACAATATCTGTTATACATTTTGGTTCTTATTTACATTTTCAGTTTCTCATACCCTAGAAACAATGTGATATTTACTCATGTGTGTCTGATTTATTTCAAATTAAAATTATGTTCTTTAGCTACATCAGTTTACCTAAAAATGTCTCAAATTTATCCTTTTTTATGGCAGAGTAGTACTCCATTGTATAAAATACCCACATCTTTATCCATTCATCAGTTGATGGGCATTTGGGCTGTTTCCAAGATTTAGCTATTACAGACTGTTCTGCCGTAAACATGGGTGTGCATATATCACTGTGGTATGATGCTTTTAATCCTGTTGGGAAAATGCCAAGAAGTGAAATAGCTGGGTCAAATGGAACCTCTAGTTGGTGGTTTTTGAGGAATCTGCACACTGATTTCCACAGTGGTTACACCAATCTACACTCCTACCAACAGTGGAGGAGGGTTCCTTTTCCCCCCACAGCTCCACCAGCATTTGTTATTGGTTAATTTCTTGATAATAGCCATTCTTGTGGAGTGAGATAGAATCTTAGTGTTGTTTTAATTTGCATCTCTCAGATGACCAACAGTGTTGAACATTGTTTTGTGTATTTATTTACCACTTGTACTTCTTCATCTGGGAAGTGTCTTTGAGATGCCATTTTTGGATTGGGTCTTTAAATTTGGGGGGTCTGATTCTTTTAAGTGCTTTATATATTCTAGATGTTAGACCTTTGTCTGAGGAACAGTTGGCAAAAAATTTTTCCCACTCTGTGGGTTATCTCTTCACTCTGTTGGTGATTTCTTTTGCTGTGCAAAAGCTTTTTAATAAGATGAGCTCCCAGTTGTTGATTCTTTGTACTAGTTCCCATGTGATCTGGGTTTTGTTCATAAAGTCTTTGCCTACACCTAAGTCTTCAAGAGTTCTACCTATTCTTCAGAAATCCAGAAGAGCATAAATACCTACTTCAAGAACCCATACTCAAATAAGATGGAAAACACTGAAGAAATGGACAGTTTCCTAGACACATACAAACTACCAAAGCTATCAAGAAGATATAAAAATTCTAAATTATCCAGTATCAGCCAATGAAATTGGAGAGGTGATTAAAGCCTACCAACAAGGAAAAGCCCAGGCCCTGGTGGAGTCACTGCTGAATTCTACAATAAATTTAGAGAAGATCTAATGCCACCATTCTTCAAACTCTTTAATGAAATTGAAGGGGAAGCAATACTCCCAAAGTCATTCTTGGAAGCAAACATTATTCTGATACCAAAACCAGAGGGGAACCCAATCAAAAGAGAACTACAGGCCAATTTCCCTAATGATCACAGAAGTAAAAATCCTCAATAAAATACTGGCAAAAAGAATGCAGTAAATCATCAAGAAGATTATACAGCATGACCAAGTAGGATTTGTCCCAGGGATGCAGAGATGTTTCAACATACACAAATCAATAAATGTAATATACCATATCAACACAGCCAAGGACAAAAATCACATTATCACCTCAATAGATGCAGAAAAAGCATTCAAAAAAGTCCAGTACCCATTCATGATGAAAACTCTACAGAAAATGGGAATAGATGGTCTTTATCTCAGCCTGATAAAAGCCATCTATGACAAAACACAGCCAACATCATACTAAATGGTCAAAAACTTAAAGCTTTTGCTCTAAAATGAGGAAGAAGACAAAATGAAGATGTCTACTATCACCACTCCTATTCAATGTAGTTCTAGAAACATTAGGCACAGCAATTAGACAAGAGAAAGAAAGAAAAGGAATAAAGATAGGAAAGGATGAAGTTAAATTATTATTTGCAGATGACATGATACTCTGCATAGAAGACCCCAAAAATTCCACCAGAAGACTTTTAGATTTGATAACCAAATTCAGTCATGTAGCTGGATACAAAGTCAACAGCCAAAAAACAATAACATTCCTGTACACAAATTCACTGAGAAGGAAATTGGGGAAGCCACACCCTTCATAATAGCAATGAAAAAAATGAAATACTCAGGAATCTAACAAAAGAAGTGAAAGAACTCTGCATTGAAAACTACAGTGCTCTGAAAAAGGAGACTGAAAAGGATATCAGAAAATGGAAAGAGATACCTTACTCATGGGTAGGAAGAACCAACCAATATAGTGAAAATGGCCATACTTCCTAAACTACTATACAGAGTCAATGCAATCTCAATCAAAATATCAATGGCATAACTCACAGAATTAGAGAAAATAATCCTAAATTTCATTTGGAACCAGAAGAGACCAAGAATAGTGAAAATAATTCTGGGCAACAAAGGCAAGACGGGGGGATCATAATCCCTGACTTAAAATTATACTACAAAGTTACTGTGATAAAAACAGCATGTTACTGGCAAAAACAAAACAAAACAAAACAAAAAAACAGACCTGAGGCTCAGTGAAACAAGCTAGAAGATGTGTAAACAAGTCCAAACACTTTCAGCTACCTTATCTTTGACAAAGGGACCAGGCGCCCTCAGTGGAAGAAAGCCTCTTCATTAAATGGTACTGGAAAAACTGGCTTTCCACACGCTGAAGACTAAAACTAGACCCATGTCTCTCACCATGCACTACACTAAAATCAAAGTGGATCAAAGATCTAAATATTAAAACAGAAACACTAAATCTTCTGGGAGATGGGAAACTTTATAAAGTGAGACTGTCATTAGGGAAGGGCTGAGCATGTAACAGTGCTTATGTACTGCCTGCCATCTTACAAGTTGAACACTCAACATCCTTAAAGCACAATAATTTGGATGCATGTGTGCACATACAGATAGTTTGTCTCACTAGCTACTCTTCAAAATTTAAGGGGTCGTATGCACACACATATTCTTCTGTCTGTATACCCATCCATCTACACATCTGCCCATCTACCCATCTACCCTTTCACCCATCTACCCATCAATTCACCCCCATCTGTCTACCCATCTATCCCCTCATCCATCAACGCACGTATCCATCTATCCATCCATCCATCTAACCATCCACCCATCTCATCCATTCATCCCTATCTATCTTCCCGCTCATTCATCCATCCATCAGTTTACCTCCTTAACCATCCACCCATCTGATGTTTACTGGATGCCTGTCTGGTCCACACCATACACTTTATGGTCTATACCCTGCACTTCAGCAGCCCTGGCCTTCTCCATTCCCCTTGTAATTGTGTAGGCAGAGGACCATCACAATGCACGTGGACTCCCTTTCCACTTTCCTGAAAAGAGTAGTTCTAATAATTAACCCTAATGGTATCAACCACCTTTCAAATTCCCAATAATACATGCATTTCTGAGGCTACAGTTTTACCTATGTTACATTCATTTATATAATTGTTTTTCAATATTCCCAGCCTGAAGGATGTTTATGATGTTCTTCTCATTATTAAAAGACTTTTACCAATTCCTAATTGCTTCCTGATTGCTCTATCCTTCACTCTTAGATCATTTCCTTGAAGACACCTCAAGTTATAAAGCTTGAATTGTATCATGCAGGTTAATAATCTTTCTTCATTTCATTTTGGCACACTCAAGAAAATTTTTTCCAGCCATCATGGATCAAAACTGCTCATCCTAATGCAGGATAAATGGTAGAAGTGGAGGACATGGAGTGGTTGCAGGATGCAGTCAATTTATGATATAATTGAGAGTGTGGAGAAACAGATTTCAGCACAATTTGTGTGTAAAACGCTCTGTGGCACTATGATCAGAGCAGAGCCCCATGTATGCTGCGAGGGGAAGTTGCTGCTATGATGGAAACTGCGGCTGCCGGAGGACGGACACCTACCTTCTGTCCGTTCCCTGCTGAAAGGACCTGTTGAGACCAAAGGAAATGGAGGAGCAGAGCCCTCTGATGCGGGAAACCCCGCATGTAGGGTCACCGCTGGGACACTTGGGAAAGGTATTTGGGATGGACGATCTTAGGGTCAAAGTTATGAGGGGTGAAGTCAGGAGATGTGTGCACAAGAGCCAATCGGGCAATGCCCTGGGGAGCTCCGAGGGGCATCAGTGTGACCTCAGAAGGTAGACATCTCAGTCACTGCCAAGGAGGCCCCGTTAAGCATGAGAGGGCTCTCTGCAGTCTGGGGCTGAGCCTGCAGAGCGGCATGTGTGACCACTGTCTGCAAAAGGGTGACAGGTGTACGACCTTCGGTGGGTGTGGGGTGGAAGCGAATGGTCCCCAGATATCTCTCCTATCTACATCTTTTATTTTTTTTACTGGGGATTGAACCCAGGGCCTTTGCATTGAGATATATCTGCAGCTCTCTTTTATTTTTAGATCACATCTAAGTCACTAAGTTGCCCAGGCTTGAACTTGCGATTCTCTTGCCTCAGCCTCCCAGAGTGCTGGGATCACAGGTGTGCACCACCATGCCCCTCACCCAGCCACTCTTAACAGGAAGTCAAGACAATAACAGGAACTGTGGGCTCTTGACCCACATCTGCCCCTGGCTTTCATTCCCCAGGTCAGGCATGCTTTGGGAAAGACATCTCGACCTGTCCTCTTCCTGCTCTCTCTCCTCATTCTTGCCTCCCTTTGGTTCAGGCTGCTCTCTGTCCCCATGGTGACTTGGTCACTGCTCTTCCAAGATATGCAGTGACCCCTGGAGCTGACCACGGCAGGGAGTGTCCAGTGTGTGTGGCACACAGGGCAGTCATACTCTGGCTTCTTGGTGACCTGTGCACTGTGGGGCTTTCACAATCTGTTAGAACGCTGGGCTTCCTGGGTTCGAGTCCTGCCTGTCCTCGCACCTCTGTGTCCTGTCCCTCACCATCTCTGCCGCCCCTTCCCAGCTGACCTCGTTCCTGCGCCCTGGTGCTCAGCTCCTTGACCTCCCTGAAAGAGCATCTCACGAGCTTCTCACCCCTCCCAAGGCCCTCCCAAGGCCCTCCCAGACTCCTTTGTACTCCGAATCTATGGCTGTCCCTCTGTGGGGCCACAAGAGCCGGCACTTCACCTCTCCCTGTCCTCCTGCCCACCCTCCATCTCTCTCAAGACAGTGTGGCTTTATTTCCCCATGTCTCGAAGGCCAAACCCACCTCTGCATCCCCTGGCTGTCCTACTCTGACTGGGGCGGGGACAGGACCGTGATGAAGGGCTGGTCCCTGCCCAGCCTGCTTTTGCTGGTCCTCTCATATGCAGTCACTCTGGGATCATCAAAGGGATTTGTTATTCAAAATAAAAATCTTATACTCTCTTCCCACTCCTCAAAGTCCCTCACAAGAAGGAAACACGCTCACTGTGTCCTACAACATCCCAGCACCCAGGACTTCCTCGCTCACTCCTGGGTCACTCAGCATCCTTTCTGTCACCGCTCTTTACCTGTCCGCGCTGCTCAACCATCAGACAATGGAGTCTTCTCCACTCTGCACTCCAAACTCCCCGTCCTTTACAAACCAGCTGCACAGTGGTCATCTCCTTGGAAGGTGTCCCTTTCCAGTGTGACCTGGCCATGGGTCTCCTGGTGTCTCTCCTAAGGACTGGCTGTAGTTGAAATTTTTCCATGGGCTCATGAAATGATTTAATCAAAACCTGACGTTCTCATTCTCTGGTAAGCTCTGTGAGTGTAAAGGCAGTTCAGACACAGCCTCAAATGTGTTTTGGATGGGCGAGCGGGTGTGTGGAGGAACCCATAACTGGATTCCCCAAGGCGCGCAGCCCAGATCCGCTTTTCCTGGGAACCAACTGCTTGCGTTGGAGTTAGCAAGGTTGAGTCTTCCGTGCATTGGGGTGGCTGAGAGCCCAGCACGTGCTTGAGTGTGTCATGAAGTCAGGGAGGGGGCAGCACACACAGGGAGGGGAGCCCAGGACAGCCCTGGGTGCTACCAGGCAGGGAAGCAGAGACTGCCAGAGGATGAGATTGCATGGGCTGACTGTGTCCCCAAAGTTCCTGTGTTGATGTCCCCGCTCCAGTACCTCGGAATGCGGCTGTATTTTGAGAAAGCTCTTTACAGAGGGGATCGGGCTGCAACTGTCTTTGGGAAGGTGTGTCCTAGTGGCAGAAGCAGCAGCTGTTTCCCCACAGCTCTGCAGTCCCTGCCCAGGCCCTGCTCAGTCTGCTCCTGCCGGAAGCCAGCAGGGGTGCTTAAAACAGAGCATCTATCAGCACCTGCGCCTACCCCCAGGTTTCTGACTCCCAGGCTGCCTGGCCCAGTGGTTTGCATTTTTGATGCGCTCCATAGATGCTGATGCTGCGGTTCTGGTCTCCACCGGGTGGCCCCAGCCGATGGCTCTGCAGGCCCTGCTGCCCTGCTGGCTGGCTTCTCCCTTTTCTCTCTGGAAATGTCGGCCATGGAAGCAGAGCAGCCAGACATGCTCTCCGCTCACGCCAAAATCTCCTGACTCAGCACTGCCCGCGACTCTGGCAGAGCCCCGGGGATGAGGAGGGCAAGGCCTGGACAGGCTGGGCTGCTCTGCAGGGCGGCGGGTGACCCGTGGAGAGCCGCTTGCTGCCCTTCCCTCCGGTCGGTCTGCGGGTGATGAGCGGGTGCAGTCGACCCAGCCTCTGAGAGAGGATGTGAGGGTGGATGCTTGCGTTAATCACCAATTGGAGCCCGGCTGCTGTTCCCATGGTGATTGCACACTGAGCCTTGTGCCCTCAGCACTCACCTCCTCCCATCCGCTGCAACCTCCATTAAACAGAAACAAAAGATTAATATGGCAGAAGCCATTTAATGAACTCGCGCTGGCAGCGGCTGGTAGCTTTTTCCTGGAACCACGACGCAGAGGCCTCTCCTCCTCTTCCAGGAGAGCATGGGGCTCCTGGCATCTGATCTCGCCCGTTGTCAGACATCAGTGGTGCAGAGGTGGTCTGGGTTTGGGGGACACCCCTTTCCTCCCCTCTGCACTGTGGAAGTCATTTTATCTCTCCATATTGGGAAGGGAGAGAGTAGGATATCAGAGGGACGTGGCCTCAGTGCATGGGGAGAAGGGGACGCCGGTGCCAGGCTGGCAGGGACCGGGGCTGTGGAGGAAGGCGCTCTTGCAGTGCCCAGAGCCCCGGGGCTGCCCTGTGGCCAGTGGGCAGGACCACGAGCATTTGCATGCTTGCTTCCCTGCCCTTCTCTCTCTCTCAGGAACTTTCTTCCTCATTCTCTTGCCCTCCCTGCTAAGCAAGGGCCTCTGCCTAGAGCTCTCCTGCCTCCTGTGCTGTTCCCAGCTGTGGGTCAGATGGATCTCCAGGGTGCCTTGCTCTTCTGGAAGGCGCTGCCAGGCCTTGGGCCCTGGAGCTCACACACAGTCTGTACCCCTGGAGTTGGTCCTGCAGGTGCAGCCCAGAAACCTCTTCCAGGGGAGTCAGGGCTTCTGAAGCCTTCTGGGCCGTGCACAGGAGCAACACAAAGGACCACACCCTCACTGTGATGGTAAAACCAGGCACACGGAGCTGAAAGCAAGTCCAGGAAGGACACAGGGGCAGAGCCACAGCATCCTGGGTCACAGGGGCTGGCTCCAGTGGGAGGGGCTCCTGGTCACCAACCCAAGTCCACTGTGGCTTTGCCAGCTGCACGGGTTCAGGGACCTCTGTGTGCTATGCTGGCCAATGCTCTGCATCTCTAAGTGTCCATGTTCCCATCTCTCTACTTTCCCTATGCCGGGCACAGCCATGGCTTTGTTGGTGGTCTCATCTTGCTTCCCTCTTGCAGACCCTGGCAGGTGTTCGGGGCCAGGCCGGGCTTGACGCCGTGCATTGCCCGGTGCGGGTGTCCAGGCACCAGGGCAGACACCAGCCCAGGCATATCTGCAAATGAGGGCTGCACAGGGAACATGGTCAGAACCGCTGTGAGGTGAAGGGCGAGGAGCAGACAAGGCAGGGGCTGGGGAGGAGCAGGCGACGAGCAAGAGCTGGGGCTGGGGAGCCCTGGGCAGCGCTCACATAATGTTCCTGTCCTGTGCTGCTGG
The DNA here is from genome assembly GCA_004026905.1 of Hystrix cristata. Classification (NCBI taxonomy): domain Eukaryota; kingdom Metazoa; phylum Chordata; class Mammalia; order Rodentia; family Hystricidae; genus Hystrix; species Hystrix cristata. The sequence continues at coordinate 69,008 of PVJO010000248.1, forward strand.
CTGGGCTCCGCAGTCTCACCCTGAGCACAGTGGGTACAATGGCAGAAAAAGGGCAGAGACGCCGAGTGCTGCCCAGACACAAGGGCTCCTGGCTGCATACAGCTATTTCAAGTTCATGCTCAATTCCCTGTTATCATTTTATTTTTTGCAGTACTGAGGATTGAACTCGGGGCCTTCTCACTGACCTACATCTGCAGCCCTTTATTATTATTATTATTATTATTATTATTGGGTTTTTGTTTTGTTTTGTTTTGTTTTGTTTTGTTTTGTTTTTGAGGCAGAGATTTGCTAAGTCACTAGGTTGCCCAAGCTGGGATTGAATTTATCCTCTTGCTGCACCCTCCCAGAGTGCTAGGATTTCAACCTTGTTGACACTATACCAGGATCCCTGCTATTTTTAATCATAAAATAAGCTTCACATTTTATTTCATGGAATATGGTAATTTGTTGAGTTGGAAGCATAGAGACCAGAGGAAAGGTAGCTCTGACCCAGGTACGAGGCCGCGGCCTCCATTCGGCACCATGGTACAGGGACACCTCCAGGGACCAGCTCAGTACCAGCACAGGTCTCTGTTCACAGCTGCGAGGCTGCTGTCAGTGCTGGTGACAAGAGCATCCTCCTTCCACACAGGCGAGACCATGCAAGCAGGACTCACAAGTCAGTACAGCTTGCACTAAAAGTCACATATTCCCAAAAAGAAGTTGGAGAAAGACAAACTAAAACACAATTTCTGCATTTTCCTTGCAACTTGAGTTAAAACAAGGTACTCTTTCCTATAGAATGAAAAAGGAAGAAGAAAGATTGAAAAAGAGGGAAGGAAGAGGGGAGAGAGAGAGGAAAAAAGAAAGAAAAGAAAAGAAAGAAGAAAGAAAAAGAAAGAAAGAAAGAAAGGAATCGACACTGTAGCTAATTAGTGTCCTGCACTAATTACCAGGTGCAGGACACCTCTCAAGGTGAATGCACTGAATTTTAGGTTAAGAAATTGACCAATCCATCTAAGTTTAAAGCCGGTTTCCTTAGTGCATTGTGAGTTCTGTTGTAGAACTCAGCATCTGTCCATTTAGTCCTATTGGCAGTATTCTCTCTCTCTTGCCTTGGTTGCTGGAGGGACTCTCCAAACCCCCTGTGGTCTCTTCAACACCCCTAGACTTTAATTCCTTCTCACACAAGGGGTGACATTGTCTTGGTCCAAACTGACTTGGGGAAGAAGCCTGGTGCCTGGTTCATGCTAAGAGTGAGCTGCCCACATGGGATGGGCAGCTGACCACCCTTGCACCCCAAGAAGACAGCAAAAGCCGCCTCTGATCTCTAGGGTTACTTGCACCCCACCCAGGCACCTGCCCATGCCCCACAAGCTCTGCAACATTCCTTCTGAGGTTTGTGCTAAAGCATGCTGCTGGGACCTGAGAGTGACAGTTCCTAAGTGTCCCAGAACCTTGAGTGCCACTCCACACCTGAGGGTTTGCTTTTGAAGGTGCTGTGCAGCTGGGTGGATTGAGAGAAGCAGCAGTGATGGGGTGGGACTCCAGAAAGCCCCAACTAGTGTTTGGGGGATTTGTAGACTCTCATTGCACACAGGGTTCCTTGGACCCGATTCCAGACCCACCTTCTTTGACTGGGTCAAGAATTGTGTGAAAGATCTGCTAGATTTCCCACAGTGGGTTACATACATTAAAATTAAGCAATAGAACTTAGGTTAAAACAGAAACTAGGCTGATCCCTGACTCTTCCTGTCCCTGAGAGGAATCCACTAGGTGGGGCAGCAGTGTGTGCTCTCGTGATGTCGAGAGACTGCAAAATCCTCCAAGATACAGGATCAAAATCCTCCAAAATACAGCACTTATCTTCCCTTGGGGTGCTGTCCCAAGAAAATGTACAGGAAGTGCTCAGCCAGGCCCATGTGTAGCGTGGCCGAGGAAAGAGACCCCCTTACTGGGCAGGGCTCAGAGACATTTGTGCTTCCTCTGTGTCCCCAGTGAATGTGAACATGCACTCCTCTTCTGTAGTTCCCCAGTGAGAGCTCCCTATCTGCTGTCAGCTGATGGGAGATGTCTGTGGACATCCCCAAGTGTGGCCAAGGGACAAGGACAGCCCCTGGGCCACAGCCCATGGCTGAACTGAGTATGGTGTTTTGGTTTAGGTCTGAAATGTCCCCCAGTGTCTCGTGTGTGGAAGGCGATGGGATCATGGGTGGTATACTTACCAGTGGGTTCATCATGGATGAGTTCCTTGCTGAGTGTGCTGTTAGGAGGCGGGGCCTGGTTGGAGGTGGTCACTGGGGTGTGACCTGGAAGATGGATTATTGTCTCAGGCTCCTCCCTTCTTTTTCTGCTTCCTGGCTATGATGGAGTGAGCAACTTTTCTCTGCCATGTTGTTTCTGCTTTGGAGTCAGCCAACCATGGACTGAACCTTCTGAACCATGAACCAAAACAAACCTCTCTTCCTTTAAGTTTTGAGTGTCACGTCTTGTGTCCCAGAAATGGGAAGAAGACTCATGTGGATGGGGTAAATCGAGTGCCTGGCTCCATTTCCACATATGTTAGGTGGGGAAGCTCTCCTAAGGGCTGGGTGCTGGAGGAGAAAATCACTGAGACGGCCTATGGGAAAGTGTGCAGCAGAGACTGGGTCATATTTAGTGGCCAGAGCTCTCTGTGCCTGTTTCCTCCTGTCACAGGTCCTGGCTGGCACAGGGGAGGGGGCAGCTTCTTGTGTCAGGATGAGAGGTGCCATGTGGTGTCCATGCAGTCCCTTGCATCCCGGCCTGCACACAGCTGACTGTGAACAGCATGGCACCGGCTTCTGGGTAGGACCTCACCTGTGGATGCTAAAAAACCTTCATGTCTGAGTTAGGGGGAGCAGAGCATGACACAGATGCAAAAGCAAATGCTTTGTCACTGGGTCACCCAGCCTCCCTAGACAAGCAAATGTCTTTGTCCCTCCAGTTACTTCCTCCTCTGCATCACCGCGTCTTTGAGTCAACCTTGCCAATTTATTTTGAAAGTTGGGGTTAATGTCTATTAACTGCGTTTCTTCTTGAAGAGCCTTGCGCTAACAAAAACATCCTATGTTGTGACCGGAAAAAACCCCAATGTCTGCTCCAGCGCAAGGCCCTGGCTCCAGAGCAGACACAGATCTGCAAGTCCAGGGAGGCAAACCCTTCTTCCCTCTTTTCAGGGAAGTTGGGCCATGGTGCACCATGCCAGGAAGGTCCCTGCACCCCCAACCCTGCCTTCTGCACTCGGGACACCCTGCCACTCAGCTGCTGCCTAGGTACTCCTAGGAAGCAGCCCGCTCTGTCCTCTCCTCTGCCATCCCCTCCTCACTTCAGCAATCAGGTCCACATGCTGACCAGGCCAGTGAGGTCTCGCTTCCAGATCTGGGTAGTGGGGATGCTACTGCAAATGCAGGCATGCATGTGTGTGTGAGGGCAGGGGTATGTGCACACATGGGTGCATATGAGGTGGGGGTGTGCATGTGCATAAATACACAACATGTGTGCATACGTGTTTGCGTATACATTCACATACCTTTGTTTGTTTTTTACCCACTTACCTGATCTTCATGTATGTCAGGAACATTATTCACTCAGTCCCTCACTTAAACATGGGTCCTCTGTAACTACTGGCTGATGTCCTCCTTGGGAATGAGCCCCTGACCCAACCCTCTGGTGCCTTCTGGTTCTTCCGACAGGGGCTTTTCTTGAATTATCTGACCACAGTGTGCTGTAAAGACAAGGACCAGGTCACAGTCCCTTTTGCCTCCACAGCAATTACTGCAAAATCTGGGCCATAGTAGTCTCTCTTAGAATGAATAAAATAATGAGTAAGTGAAGTTAATAAAATTACTGTATAAATAATACATGGAAAGAAGCGTATTGCTGGTAAACCATTAACTCGTGGGTATGAAAGTGATTAACCCAAAAAGGTAATTACTATATGTTAGCACAAGTACTGTGCATGTCAGAGAGTGGCGTGGCTCAGGGCCAGGCTCTGGTATGTATGATGCCTAGCACACCTGTGCCATAGGAAATACATGCTAGATCTGGCCTGAGACTATTTTAAAAACAATTTTGAGATGCCATCTACACACAGTAAAATGCCATACCTTACTTATACAGGTTGAAAGAATTTTATGAATGTGTAAACCCACATGGCTGCCAACAGATTGAGGGACCAGACATATCTATCCCCCAAAGGAACTTTTCTTGTGTTTCCTCCAGGAGACACCCAGCCAGAGCTGAGTTGCCAGCACCCATGGGCTTGCTGAGGGGGAAACCTCACCAGGGGATGGAGAGTGGTGAGACCTATGGGCACCCCATCCTGGTGCCCTGGGGACTGCATGGGCTCCCAGCCATGGTTCAGATTGCGTCCCCCGGAGGGATACCTTGAAGTCTCAGGTGCTGTGCCTGTCAACATTACTGCATTCGTAATCTGTCTTTGCAGATGCAATTTATATAAAACAAGGTCTCAGCACAAGCCTCTACTCCAAATCCACTGATATCTCTAAAGAGGAGAAAAGATACGGACGTATAGACAAGAAAGGGCAGAGGTTGGAGTGACACAGCCACCAGCCAGGGATCACCAAGGACAGCTGCCATTCCTGGAGACAGGGAGAGAGGCCTGGAGTAGATTCTCCCCTAGAGTCTGCAGAAGGAACCAGCGCTACACACATCGACTTGGGACTTCCGGCTTCCAGAGCTATGGAGGGTAAGTATTTGCTGTGTTGAGCCACGCAGTACTGGGTGGCCCTGTGAGAGCTGGCACTTACGTTTTGAGAAATGTCCTACAGACTTTTACCTTGCTCAAGCCAGAGACAATTGATCACTTGGACTATTCCATGTACAGCCTACCAGAGCTGGGACCCTTTGAAGAAGGGTGATATCTCCTTTGAAGAAGCTGTATCAGGACCAAGAAGTTAATCATTACAAAAGTAATGAGATTCTACTCTGTTTTCTAGTCACTAGTTATATGAAAGGCAGGAGAGGAATGTGAAAGTTATATCCCAGGGACACATCTATTTTTTCCTTCTCAAACCCTTTCTCTACTCTATTGCTACAGCATTATTCTTTAGGTATCTCCATGCAATTAGGTCACTTCCTCTGATGTTTCCCATCATCATTAAGTAAATATACTTCTTGATTTGAAGGAGGTGGTCACACTCTAATCACTTTGCATGGTCCACTAACATCATTCATTCTCGCAATACAGCATAGTCTCTGAAGTTCATTGGCAGCAAAGGGGATATTTTGTTAATTCATTGACTTAACAAATATGAATCGACCACCAAAGATCTGGTGGTGGATATGGTTTAGTTGTGGACAGAGTACCAAGAAACACCAATGATCCTACCCTCAGAAAACACACGTTACTTAGAATGACACAAACTAGCACCTATGGAGAGAGTTTTTAAGTAAAATCAATAGAATTTTCTTTGGATTTCCAAAGCTTGTCCTTGAAATCTCCTCAGATCTCACTGGTAGTATTCAAGTGGTAACACATTTTCTTCCCTGAAAACAACCTCCTCTGGAAATTTCCACTGCCCACTGGGTAGGGCGTTCCAAGAGTTGGATTCATCAGCAGCTGAAGGACACAACTTGGAGTGCTTTCTAGTGTCATCACAACAGTATTATAAATGCTGGCCAGGTTTCAGGCTCATAATGCTACACGTGGTTTCGTGACCATCTTAGCTTGAAAATGTTGAGTCATATGGAGAGTTGCTCATTCAAGGGCAAGCATTTGTAGTACTGAGTTTACCCAACAGGTAAAGAAGACCTTGTTCTTGTCTTAAAGGTCAAGTCCCATAGCTGTGTCTTCCTTGTCCCATGTGTAGCCCATGGCCTGACTAAGTCCTCAAGCTGTCACTTGATCCCTGAGATCATCCAGGATACAGAGCACACTCTTTCCACTAGTACATGTTCCAACTCTCCTTTGCATAGATCAAAATCTCAACTGCACAGAATCCATAGCTAAGGATTATAGTATGTCAGACAGACTGCACTACCACAAGTATCTGAAGGATTCAAATTACTCATAAATTACCTAACTTCAGGTGGTCTTGGGGGGAGTTGGTGGTATTTAAGGAGACAAAAACATTCTAGTGGTCAAAGCACATTCAGGCACTCTGGGATTCTTCACTGAAAACCCTGAATGGAAGTTAAATCTACTTGGCTGACACTTGGTGTTATGTTAAAGAGACTGTACGAATCGACTTATTCAGTCTTGCTTAAAAATGATGGGTCTCTTTTCACATGTAATCTAGAAAGCCTTTTGTGATTGCAGGGGGAATCTGAGGAAAGCATGTTGCATGCTTAAGGGGGTGTTGAGCTGCCTGCAGGCTGGGGGTGACATGGATCCTCCTACAGGTTCTGGCAATACCCAAAGACCTTCTCTTCTCCCTAAGTCCTTTGGCTCTTGTATTGTCCTCTGCCATGACCCTTGGTTACACATATCTGCCCTCACACCTGCATTTTCCTTCAGTTCTCTAAATATAACTGCAATAGGGACTATGTCTCAATCGATGTGTGACACGTGATAGGGACACACGTACATTATCTCATCAAAGGAATTACTGTACGGAGTCCCCCAGTCATCTGGAAATGCCTGTAGCAATAGCTAACGCTGTACAACCCTTTTAAAAATCTGTAGCTTAATCCATAACAATCACCTGTCCTAGTGAGCCATGTCATAAACACTTCAATGAATATTTCTGACAGTTTTCCTCATCGAAGTTTAGGAAAGAGAAAGAGAAAAGAAAACAGCACTTTCTCCTCTCACTATTTTGTTCCATCATTTTCATGTAAATGGTCAGGAGGCTGAAGGAATTGCTCAGACTTCTAATTATGCCCCAAAGCTTTGTGAAGCAATGCCTGTGCTTTCGTGCTTCAGTGTATCCCTCTGCGTGCAAGCACAGGGGTTCATCCTTAGACCTGACCAATGTTCGGGTCTATTCTATGCCCAGATACCTCAATCTAGAGTTAGATGAATGGCTACAAGAAAGACAAGACTTTTTTCTCTCTGTTTCTGGTCCACTTGCTCTCCAGCCAGTTTTTCTACAGGAAGGAGGCACCGTGGAGCTGGCCCAGAGCCCCACCTACATTTTCCTTTGCTTCTCACAGCATCTAGGGCCACATGGTTTCTCACAGGGCCAGACAGTGGCATCATTCTATGGGATACAGTGCTCGGGATCTTCAAGAGCATTCTTCAGTCCCACCTGAGCACTAAACAGAAGAGAATAAAGTAAGAAAATGTTTCCTTTTGGGTTTGCTTTAGCAGATGTAGGAGAATATCCTTGTATGTCTTCACTTAGTAACAAGCCTGGAGAAAGCTTCCCCTGAAAGTCATCTTCTTTAGTTTAAAATGGTTTTTCAAAATGGGAGAGATGATAGGTATGTCAGTGAATCCCCCAGTTCCAGGAGAACTCAATGTGGAGTTGGCCGAGAGTGTCTGTGCAGTAATAAAGCGTAACTGAGTGTAACTGCTTGGGGCTTCTCATTTGGTACTACCACAATCTGCCAAGGACATCATTCTGCCTGGAAACTCCTAATCAGAATTACCTTCCAGTCTCTGAGGAAGATCAGCTCAGAATTGGTATTCCACCCACCCCCTGTCCTTCAGGAGAACAACAATACCTGCAATGTGGAGGAAATTCTACTTTTTAGAGTTTCAGGAAATTATGAAGGAAATTGTGTAGATAAAACATCAAAATCATAACACTGGACATAGACTCATCTTCGCTTTTGCACATTATTTGTTCATGTTTAAACCCCGCCAAAGCACACAAATAAAGGAAAGATATTTTGTTTCACATATTCGGTAAGTACAAGGAATCATTCCATAACTTGCTAATATTCTCCAAGGCGACTAAAGTAATATTGTTAAACATTAGGAATCTTCTAAACTTGGTAAGAATTTAGAATTGATTGGATTTGTTGCTAACATTAACTATGTGTGCTAACTCGTCAAAATCAGGGTAGGACATTTTGTAGAGTGCCAAAATCAGTCAACACATTTTATCCACCATCATGTACTTGGTACTCTTTCAACTCTAGATGTCAGAGTTGTAGGGCTTATACTCTCAAGGGAGATACAATTAGTAAGAGGAGACAAAGTACACACCTTAAATGAAAATTAAATGAATGTTTTAATTAGCTTTCCTTTTGCCGGGCACAATACTAGGCACCCATAATTTAAAGGAGGGGTGGTGTATTCTGGCTCATGATTTCAAAGGATTCAGTCCCTAGCCAGCTGGCTCCAAGGCAGAAACATCATAGTGGAAGGGTGTGGTGGAGCAAAGCTGCTTAGTTCATGGTGGCCAGGAAATGGGGCAGGGAGACAGCACCAGAGAGGAAGGGGCCAGGGACCAGACATGGACTCCAAGGCCACTCTTTCATGATGCTCCTAGACACACCCAGAGAGTGTGCTCCACTAATCCCCAGGTTGGATCCCAAAGCCAATCCAGTGAACATTTGACCTTAACCAACCACCACAATAAGTTACTGCATATTGTAGGATAGATCACTTTTTTTTTTTTTTGTGTGCTGGGGATTGAACTCAGGGCCTGTAGGATAGATCATTCTAAATTCTAGCACCACATTGTCAGTCTTTAATTGTGCCCTGGAGCTTAGAAAGCTGGGCAAAAGGGAGTAGAGCACAGGGGTGGGTCCAAAGGCATCTCCAAGAATCTGCCTGCCATGTACAGCTGCCCCAGGGAGTGCAGGCCCAGACAGTGAGGGGTGAGTGTGGAGAATGTGCCAGTCAGTGCTCTGGCGAGAGCATCCCACAGGATGTATGCAAAATAGTTATAAATTCAGAGACTATTAGAAGGAACTGGCTTACATCCATGAAGACAAGAAAGCTCAAGCCTCAGAAAGAACTGATGTTTCAGCTCAAGTTCAAAAGTAGGCTCTGAGCTAATGTTGCCTCATCAAGGTAGCCAGGTGGATGAGCTCCCTCTTACAGGATGGTTCATCCTTTTGTCCTATTCATGCCTTCAACTGAGTGGACACAGCCCACCCACATTAGGGAGGAAGATCTGCTTTCCTCGGTTTAGTAATTCATTGGTTAATCTCATTCAAAGTCACACTCCAAGAAACACCCAGAATAATGTTCAACCAAATATCTGAGCACCCTGAGACCCAGGGAGATTAGCACATGCCTTTAACCATCACAGAGAGCTTGAGTCATGGGTGACTTGACCAACCTGGTAAGACACTTGTCCACAAGCCTCTGTGGGATGGGAACTAGCAATGGATTTTAGTGGGAGAATAATGTCTTCAGGGTTGCATGGGTGCCAGTCCATGCTCCTGTTCTGTGAGCAGTGGAAAGGAGGGAAATGTAAGTTCCATGTACAGAAATGGTATTGCAACACCCTAGGCCAGTGGCACCTCTTGGGATGAGGACACTTCAGCTTGAGAACTTAAAGATGAGTAAAGGCGAAATTGAGAATGTCAAATTGCCAGGTACTCAAAGAATGCAGAGTTATAAAGTGGCAGAAAACAAGAACTGGTGTGAGGAATATGTGTAGGCACAGCACCTGTGCACGCGTCTTTTGTGTATATATGAACAGACGTCTGTGCCGGCAGCCTGGGGCTCTTTGTGGTGGGGTCCTCACACTGGACTACTCCAGCAGCCTTTTGATGCCTGGATTTCTGTTTCCATGCAGCTCTGTGCTCCTTTCCTCTCCAGGCTGCTGCAACCCTGGAAGGCTTAAAGGATTCCCTTTCTTGAGGTGCATGCTCTGGGCTACTTCACCCATCCAGTTTGTCCCCTCCAGGGCTGACAGACACACCACTCCCTTTCTCAGTTGACACAGGGCGCTTGTACTTGGCTCCTTCCTGTAATTCCCCAATGCCATGCTTCTTGGTCCCCAGTGACAATGAGCCAGATGAAGACTGATGCATGAGGTGAGCCAGGTACACCCCATGGCGGGTGGCAGAGCAGCGCTCAGGGTCTCATAGCCAATGAGACAAACTTGCTGTGCATTCTGTTTGGAGGTCAGGAATCTTCTCCTATGCTCACGTGGCCCAGTTATTTTTATGTACTTGAAAATAACATTAGCTGTTTTCCATCACGTTTTATGTTTTAGAAGAATCTGATGGAAAAGGCCAAAAATGCAAAAAGATACAGCAATAAAACAAAACCAAAAAATACCTTACAAACCAGGTAGGCAGCTGGATAGTACCTTAAAAGTTCACGGCAAACTTGGCTACTGTTTATTCTTTCTGTGTACGTTGGCCCAAATTATTGTTCTCTTCATTTTTGATTTGTCTTCTCTCTTCCATCACATGTCACCTCTTGACTTCCTGTGGGATTGGGATATATCTGAGCATGAGGTTGGCAAAGCAGAAGGAGAAGAAACAATGTCTGTTCTTTTGAAAGAATTGTAGGTCTTTTCTTTCCTTCCTTCCGGTGCTGGGGATGGCACCCAGGGCACCCCCAGGTTTGAGGTGCTTGTCCTACCCCCATGCTACACCCTCAGCCGTAGTCACTTACTTATAGCAAATTTAATCACTGACTTTCCGTCCTCATCCTTGTTTACCACCCTAACATCCTTTACCTTTTCTCTCTGTGTTTCTCTTCTGTTGACTTTTCAAGAAGACTCCATTGAGACCTGGGATGAGAACGAGAGGACTTTCCAGGTCACTTGCCCACCCAGAACCTACAGTGTGGACCCAGGAGCAGGATCCAGGTCCACCACATAAAGGCTGGTGACTGTCGTTTGGAACACCAGGTGACATGATTTTTGTGTGTATCAGTGGCCAACATCGCCTAGAGGTGCCAGCTCGTATTTCAATTCTCATTTTATGACGGAACCTCGAGGTTTAATATCCACTTGGAAAATGGTGGTCTTTATTTAAATTCAATATTTGTGCTAACTGTGGTTGTGGTCCCATAAAATATCTCTAGACACCACATATAAGACCATAATGACTGTTTTTTAAAGAAAAGTGCAAGCTAGTATGTCCCTTCTCATGTGTTTTCCTTCATAATGCTCTACTAGGAAAAGATCAAAAAGACATTTCAGTTGATAATAGTAGCAAAGGTAAGCAGAAGAATGACTATAAAGTTAGGGACTTCGTTCATTTATATGAAGCAAGATAAATAGTATTCATGTGCAGATAAATCCCCTAAATGATCATTTTATGACTACAGAAAGTAATTCACAAATGCTCAAATTGACCACATGCAATTCTCAGTCACATCACATATCATTTATTTCACCTATAAAATCTTACATTTTTAATTAACCATCCTCATAAAGATTATCAATAGAAAAGCCAGCTCCCAGTTTTCGCATGATAAATAATGATCTTCCTTACTTCCCAGTGGTCTCTCTGTCCCATGGATGTTTACAATTTGAATTTCCTGTGTGTATTTACGTGGCCCGTGTATTTCAGCACGAAGAGTTTCTGAAAGTGAATGTAGTTAAGACAACAGTGAACTCTTTCTATCTTATATTTTTTAACACATTTACCTAGAATCTGGCCGATTCATATATGGTGTTGAAAGGATGCTACTCTGCAGATGAGGCGATTACGCATTTAGAAATTCCAAAAGTTTCTGCAAGCTTTGAGAATGAAAAGGTTAAATTAGCAAGGTTACTATATGCACAAATGAATCATATTCCTATATAGTAAAAAGAAATAGTGGGAAAATGTATAGCAACACATAAAAAGCATATAATAATAAGTCAAATGAAAGTATGCAAGACTTGTGAGCTGGAAGTGATGGAACATGCATGGAAAACAATCCCTCCGCTCAATGTCTTCCAGGAAGAATGAAGTCCACATTCCCAGAGCCAGGATGTAGGATTAGAATCAACTCCACACTCTACAACAAGTGAAAGCTTACACAAAATGTGTCACTTACACACAGTTCGACTTTAAGAAAGAGGGAAACTTGTCATTTGCGACAATCTACGTGAACCTGGAGGATACTCTGTTAAGTGAAATAAGCCAGACACAGCAAGGGAAATACTGCACGATTTCACTCAGATGTGGAATCTAAAAGTCTAACTTGTAGAGGCAGAGTGGAAAATGCTGGTTCCCAGGAGCGGTGGGAGGTGGCAGGGTAGGGACAGGTCATGAAAAACACCAGATTTTGGGTGGACAGGAAGGTAAGTTCAAGGGATTTGCCGAGCAACATGGTAACTATACAGAATAATAATGGATTGTGTTCTTCCAAATCACTAAAGAGTAGATTTTAACTTCTCACCATGACGAAGCATGTGAAGTCACGTGTATGTTAATTAGTGCAACTCAGACCTTCCCCAATACATATTTCATCATGTTTCAAATGTGCAAAATACCTATTTCAGAACATTTGGTCACCATAAATATACAAGATTTTCATTTGTCAATTCATAATAAGAAATAATTAAATACCAAAATTTGTAAGAGACACATCATGCTTGTGGCTTGGTAAAATAACACTATATCAATTTCAGTTCATTTCGGTGCCCAGTAGGGACTGAGCCCTGGGGTGGCACTCTACCACTGAGTTACATCCCCAGCCCTTTTGAAGTTATTTTTTAAATATTGAGATAGGGTCTCAGTAAGTTGCCCAGACTGGCCTTGAACTTTCAATCCTCCTGCCTCCGCCTCCTGAGTGGCTGGGATTATAGGTGTGCACCCCCATGCCCAGCCAAGTTCAGTTTTTATCATGCTAATTTGTAGATATAAGGCAGCTACAATTAAAATTCTAGCAGTATTATCAGGGAGGATATTGGAAAAGTGGTTCTAAAACTCTTGATAAAACTTTGGATACAGTGCACATGATTAAGATAATATTGAAGAACAGAAATATAACTGGTGGACTGATGCCATTGAATATCTAGGCCTATTCTAAAGCTTCAGTAACTAAGACAATGGAAAGATGGAAAAATATACAAATGGAACAACACAGAGTCATCTCTATACACCACATACCTGAATTATGCCCAATGCCATACTAGGGTATGATGGGCAAATGTCTTTTCAATAAATTTGACATATATAATTGGCAATATACATGGAAAAACAATATTAATTTTTGCCAATTCATAAAAATAAATACGGAATGTATTACAAATCCACACATGAAAAATAAAATAATAAGTCTTTTAGAAGAAGTGATAAATCATATGCATGAATTGGGATAAACAATGATTTCTTAAATAGAATCAAATGTATGAAGAAGGTTAAGCACTTCTGTTTGTCCAATGACACTGCTAAAGCAATCGGAAGAGGTGCCCTAGGGAAAGGGAGAAGGTGCTTGGGTTGTATCCACACCACAAAAGCTTCACACCCAGACTAGAAAAAGAATTTGATCCAATCAGTAAGAAAATAAAAAGAAAATAGGGAAAATGGGCAAGCAATTTACATGGATGCAAAAGCAATTTAAATGTCAAAACAGCCAACAAATATATTAAAAGATCCTCAGCTTCCTTCATCATGAGAAATATGTAAATTCAATTTTCAGTGTGATGCTACCATGTATTGTCAGAAGAGCTAAAATGAAAAAAAAAAAGACTTTCATTGTCAAGTTACCTCAAATATGAGGGGCGACCAGAACTCTTGTTCATTTCCAGTGGAAACGTAAATGGGTTTGGCTTTGGGAAACAAAGACCAGCAGGTGCACTGAGTGTCTTTATAACACCTTTCATAATAGCCAAGAGCTAGAAACTACCCAGCTGCCCAGCTGTGCAGGTCGAGGGACCTGGAAATCGAGAAGTCACACACAGACCTCTAATGCGTTGGGACCCTGAACCACAGCTGTTTGCAATGATGTGATGACTCTTAGTTACCCTCTGAGCAGGGTGGGAGTTGGAGGGTTGAAGGAACCAGGTGACTTCTCTGTTCTTTTTTCTTTTCTTATCTTTTTTCAGCACTGGGATTGAAACTATGGCTTTAGCGCTGGGCTACCTCTCAGCTCTTTCGAAAATTTTTTTTTTAAATTTTGGGACAAGGTCTTGCTAAATGGCTAAGTTGTCCAGGCTGGTCTCCAACTGGGCTTGTGATCCTTCTGCCTCAGCCTCCCAGGTTTCTGAAATTAAAAGTGTGCACTGTGCCTGACTTTCTAATGGTTCTTGATGAGGCTTCTGGCAAACAGTTATGTTCTTTTTATGAAAATACCTTGCATCACCTGCTAGACACAAATGCTTTTGTACTTTCACTTATGGATGCTATACTTTAATAAGAAACCTCTGAACTATGTCTCATCCTATAAAACCATGTGCCTCGAAGGACATAAAGAGTCTTCAAACTTTCCTTTGTAAGTGTGACTTTTGTGGCTTACTGCAGTCAGAATTCTTGACTTTGCATGATAACCTTGCTGGAAAAAGTCAGTACCACTGAGCAATATTAATTTTGATTCCTAGAGTCTGCAAAATAAAATTCACATATTCACCAAAACTCTCTTTAATGCTCTACTTTCAAGGTTTCTATACCTTTTTGGCATATCTTATTCTAAGATAAGAGGTGGTTTTGTGTGAAATCTTTCATCAATGTCATCTTTCAGGGTGCAATACACACAATAGGCTACAGGTATATAGACTTAGGAATTCTTGGGGGTTTTTAAGCCAATTCTATGAATGCCGATTACACAGGAAGTGTACCAACTCATTTTGGCAAAGTGGAACTATGAAAGAGTAAGAAGTCAGAATGCTTTTTTAAAAGGTAACTTTCCCCTTATAAGCAGGAATCTATTCTCTTGCATGGCAGAAAAGAAAAACTTGGTGTTTCCTCTTTTCTTTGTTTCTGGGCTCCTGTCCTCCTGCGCAAGGGCCACCAGGCAGGAGGTATGCTGGCCACAGGTATGATGAGGGCTGAGTGGGTCATTATCTTTGTCCAAAAACTAATCTCCTTCTTCAATCTCTCTCCTGTATGTGTGTGGGGGGGGCAGTACTGGAAATTGAATCCAAGTTTTTCATTCAGAGCTATGTCCCTAGTCCATTTTTTATTTTTTATTTTGAGACAGGGTCTTGCTAAGTTGCCCAGAATGGGCTCGAATTTGGGATCCTCCTGCCTCAGTCTGCCAGAGTGCTGGGATTACAGACATATGCCACTCTTCCTGGCTTATCCTGCTTTTTATTTTGTTTCAGTTTTTATGTTCTTTTAAACAGTTATTCCAAGTCTAAAAGAAAAACAAAAAATCCCTCTCCCTAACATTTTTAAATAGTTCCATGGTCTTGGTTTACAATGATGACCTTTTAATCTGTGAATATTTTATTCTGATTATGCATCAGAAAAATCAGGCTTCCCAGAGATGAGATCTGTTCTCCCTTCCTACAGTGCAATTCAAGCAGGAGACAGTGTGGAGGCGTGTCCTTTAGATGTTTTTGTTTCTTTTTGTCCTTGTTTCTTTAATACTGTGATCCTTTTACCCATTCTTTCAGTCCTCCTCGCCTCCAAGCATGCCTATGTGCCCCCCCACTCAGCGCCCACCCCAATGCATTCTGCAAATATCGTGACTGTGAGCCCCTCTCCAGTACCCACCCTTGGTGTTGTACACAGCCAGGTTGCTGCTTCGCTTCCCGCACAGGAGCTGTGCTATGCTTGGGCCTGCAAGGCTGTGTGCACAGTGCCTAGGCGAAGCCAGCAGCCTTGAGGCACAGCCTGAAGAGCCTCCTGCCCAGGGCACATCCCCAGCTCCACGCTGCCGTGATTATGTGAATTTGAAGCAGTACTTGGGTTTGACAATTGTCCTTGAGTGTGTTCGGCGATAAATTATTTAAGGGAGATGTGGAAGAACTAATTGGTTAATAACCACAATTGGGATTAAAGAGTAATTTTCATTTTTAAAAGATGCTTAAAAAGGAAAATATTCAGTTGTCTCATTTGCTATTAAAAAGAAATAAGCCTCCTTAAATGACTCCATATAATGGAAAATATAGGTGGGTTAAGTACTACCCTGCTTGTGGAGGTGACAAGCCATTGTCAATGTCCCTGCTGGTGACCGGTGACAGGGAGCAAGCTGTTTGCTTGTGCAGTGCCCTGAGGACTTGGACTATGATTATTTATGTTTTATGTTGCTCAGTAACTGTACATTGTACAGAACAATAGGTGAAATTGTGCTGAACAAAGAACACGATTTCCGCCCCCAGGAAGGGACTTAAGTTTCAGACACTTAGGACACAATGCAGGTCTTGTACAGAGCGGGTGGGCATAGGGCTCCCCAGCACGGTGAACTGGGGGTGGGGGGCGCTTAACGAGGGAGAGAAGAAAGCAATTGTCAGGCCTCAGGAAGTCATGCAAACAAAGAATGCAAAACTCCAGCTTGGGGAGAAGAGAATGTGCTACAGGAGGAAGAAAATCTAGGCATAAGAACAGCAAAAGCCACACAAATTTATCTCACAGTTGTACCCAGTCCAGGTCAGTGCTTGTCAAGCCTGCCCTGATCATCAGATCATTTTTTAATAGACCACCAGTGGGAATGTTAGCATCAATGCCTTTTTCATTATCAGTGATTTGTAGGAACTGAGAGCAGTAGGCCTCCTTCGTGTACTCCACAGTCACCTGCACTTTTGCATGTACTAAAATCTTAGTATTTATAGATTGCTTGAGTGTAGATGAATTAGCCAGTTTTCCTGTCCGTGGGACACAATACCCAACACCCACAATTTAAAGGAGGAGAGGTTGCATTTGGCTCACAGTTTCAGGGGATTCAGTCCATGGTCATTTGGCTCAAGGGAAGAACATCAAGGTGGAAGGGTGTAGGGGAGCAAAGCTGCTTAGTTCATGGAGGCCAGGAAACACAAGGGCCACCACCAGAGAGGAAGGGGCCAGGGGCCAGATATAGACTTTAAGGCCACGCCTCCATGAGCCACCCAGACACACCCAGAAGTGTGTTTTATTGGTCCTTTAGGCAGCCTATGCCAATCAAGTTGGAATAATTAAGCTTCCCTGGCACAGTGGAATTCAGGTCTTTCTCTCCTTGAGTACAAAGGGAATAAAGATTGCCTGATACCTATGGTGTTTGGTTTTCCTATGGACAAATCGGTACTGTGAGGCAGATAGCACTCACTGGACTACATGCACAAAAGTTTAGGTACCCAATAAATATATAAGGGTATATTCCAAAATGACACCCATAAACTCAGGATGCATGCCAGACCTTCTTCTGGAAACTGTGGAGACAGTCAGTTCTGTTCACACACTACCCTAAGGAGAACACTTCATGATCAAAGCTAATGTTGCTCTCTCATCCCTTTCTGTAACTAAAAGCTTACTTCCCAAATTCTGTTTCTTCCAAGAAATTTCTAATCTGAAAGGAAGTCCAAGTTGGCACAGCCATAGCAACTTTCTTGGCATAAGTGCCTGTTTAGGAAGTAGCAACTTGGGTGTCTGCAGGAATTGTGTAAGCAGATCTCACTCGTGTTTTCCTATCTCAGAGTCATGGCGCTTTGCTGTCAAGGAAAACCCAGTGCTGGTCAGTTCCCACTTACTCTACCTCTCAGCCTCTGCCCCCTCTACCTAAAGTTCTTGCAAATATTTACCTGCTGGAGAAAACATCATCACCTTATGGTCTTGAGAAAACTCAACTCCGTATCTCAGAAGACACAAAGGCCCTGAATTACGGATGCATCCTGTGGCTTGGAGCATCCTCCACTCCAACCCCCCATCTTGGCAAGCAGTCTTCCCCAGGAAGGGGGTCCCTGGGGTTCCCTCATTCTGCAAGAGCTGAATGAATATTACATGTAGTATATTCTACTGGAGTTCAGAGAAAGAAGGGTGCTTAATAAACTTAGTAGAGAAAAATCTAAGCTGTCTTTTCTCCCGTGTATTTTGGCACTTCAGTTGAAAATGAGATGACTCTTGTTCTGTCAGTTAGTTTCTGGGCCTTCCATTCTATTCCATTTGTCTTTGTGTCTATTTTTATGCCATATCCATGCTGTTTTTGTTACTATGGCTTGGTAGTATTTTTTTTTAAATTGGACATTGTAACACCTCCAGCATTATGAACTTTCAGGGGAGTCCTGCTGGCTTGCTTTTTCTTATTTCTTATGTGTATCTGTTGAGATTCATGCATCTCTTGGGATGAACATCTCGACTTTCATGTGAGGGTTTTCTCAGTGTTCAGCCTTCTCCTAAGGGCTCAGTCAAGCTGGGAGAAAACAAATAACCACAGTAATAACATAAAAACAAACCATATATTGAAGTACAATAAAAAAGCAACAAAACCATAGAACTAGACCAACAACAGAAAAGAAAGAGACAAAAGCAATGTTGAGTAAGCTAAAGAGTTACAAATTAAAATAGGGTAAAACAACAGAGTAATAAAAAAGTAGAAGGAGAAAAGGGGAAAATGGAAGAAGGAGAAGCAAGATTTCAGAAAGGGAAAAGGAAATGAGGAATAAGAAGAGAAAAGAGTGATAGTTAAAAATCAAATAAAAGAATAACAAAATAAGCAAATAGAAGTAAAGGAAAAAAAGGAAGAAATCCACTCACTCCAGAGGCCTGCCTGTTTACCCACAAGGGGGTGTGGCAAGTATCCATTAGAATGGAGGTGGTAAGCAGACCACCAAGTTCTGCACCTTGGTCCCAGTGAGCAGAACCAGCCACCTCGGAAAGCCACACACACTGGGTCTCACTCCATACCACAGAGGACTGAGCTGCCCACCCCTGTGCCCACCACGGCCTGAGATCCCTGTTGCTTAAACTTCTCAGCAGGTCTGTGACTAACCTTCCTCTCTCCTTGGATGCCTTTCATGGCATGTCCCACTCAGTCACCAAAGCAGGCTGTCACCAGGGACCCTGGATTGTGGTTGTGCTGTGATTTCTGGTCCCCAGGGTAGCTCCATCCCAAACACAACCTCACCCTCAAAATGACTCCTGGATGTACCTACTATTCCCGAAGCCAGCTGTCCTTCACGGAGGGTCCCTCTTAGACTAAATCCCCTCAGTGAATCCGTAGCTTCCGAAAATTGTTAGTTTCTCCTGTGGCAAGAGCTGCAGGTCTGTGTTTTATCACTGGGGTTGCCAGTTCTCTCTGGACCTCCTTTGTCTGGTTCCCCTCACTGAGAAAGCTGGATCATCAATGGGAAATATTTCCTACTTATCTCTAAATTACCTTTCTGCTTTCTCTTGCTTTTTATCTTTTCCATCTCCATTTTTCTTGATTCCTGGAGTTTTCTTCTCTTTTGTCCTTGGAATATAGTTTCTTCTTTGTTTCCCTAACCTTTTTACTCTCAGAATCACATGACAGATATTTCTTTTCTGCCATCTTACCCAGAACTGAGTATTATTTTGTCTATGTGGCATATTCAACCCAAAAATTATTCACTGTGACATTAACAAGGAAAGTGTGACCCACAACTGGGAAAAGTATCTTGTAGTGGCCTGTGTGTTTGGAGTTAGCAGTTAATACTTAAAAACATATTATACAGATGCTCAAACAATTACAGAAAATGATGACTAAGTAGATGGAAATATACTGTAATGAGTGAACAGTTAAGGAATTTCAAGGGTGATATGAAGACAGTAAAAGAGAACAAGTTGGAAATTCTAGAGAAGAAAATCAGTCTCTGAAATAAAAAATTCACTAAATAGATCCATCAGCAGCACTGATACTGGAAGAATCAAGTGTAAAAGAGGGAAGATGGAAGAATCAACTATAAAACAAGAAAACAGTGAAAAATTCCATTTGAAGAGCACAGAAAAAAAGGACTGAGCAAAACTGAAGGAGCTAGGAAACATTATGAATCATTCCAACATATCTATAATTGGAGCTCCAGAAAGTTAGACAGAAAATACAAATTGTTAAAAATAATCAGAATAAAAATGCCTGAAAACTTCCCATTGACTTATAAATCTATAAAGCCGAGAAAGCTCTAAATAAGATACATAGATAAAGATACGTATTCAGACACATTACATTTAATTCACTAACAACTCGGACATACCAAAGTTCTTGAAAGCAGTGAAATGAAAGGACGATTCATATATTGAAGAGAATAATATAATACATAGTTGATTTTTAATCCCAAACAATGCAATCCATAGAAGTCAGAATAGAATGGTCAAAATATTGAAAGAGAAACATCTTCTGTAATTATCCTGTAAACATAAAGGCATAATAAAAATTTTTTGAGGAACAAACACTGATAGAATTCTTTCCCAACAGAGCTATCCTATATAAAAATCAAGGGATTTTAATTCTCAGAGTGAAATTTCAGATAAAAACTCAGATCCATGAAAGGAGTAAAAAAGACAAGGAGTAGTAAATATGAAGTAGATATAAAATATTTTATTTCTTTGACCTTAAAATAAAACATGGTGTTAGTATATATTATATATATCTCTTTGGTTCTCTTGAGTTTATTAAAAGACACATCACTACTTAAAGCAAAAGTTATAAAAGTGCATTTAAAGGTTACCAGTATATTTTGAGGTACTAGATGTGGCAATAAAAGAATAAAATTGTAAGAGGAAATGAGGATATTCTAATGGAAATTATTTCCTTTGTATTGGTTGTACGTCAGTATTACGTTGAATTTAAATATCACATTATTATATTACCTAGATCGTCAACAAACAAAGCAACATGGCTACATTGTCATAATGATGACTGTGGTAAAAGAGGAAGAGGAGGAGGAGGAAAAAGATGGTGTTCTGGGTTGGTAGGTGGTCTGTGAAACCTAAATATGTAATAATGGCCTTCTATTAAAAAAAAAATCTTCAGTGCTTTGACCAGTAAAAGTCAGGGATTTTCCAGTTAAACAACAGAAAACTCAGGCCAGCATGATGGCACACATCCGTAATCCCAGCACTCTGGAAGGCTGAAAGAGGATCACAAGTTTAGTGACTTAAAAAGACTCTGTCTCAAAATTTAAAAGAAAAAAAAATTTAAAAGGCTGGGGATGTAGCTCAGTGCAAAGGCCCTGGGTTCTATCCCAGTATGACAAAATAAATCACATAATAATGTGAAATGTTTAGGATCTTGTAGGGCCACATGACTAGTGGTCCATAGCTGCATTTGGCCTGTGGGCTGTCGGTCGGACAAGCCTGACTCAGGTGAAGTGGATACATTTTTTTAAAGTTATAAATTGTAAAATGTGACTTAAAGAATAGGGAATCTCACCAACCTTATCTCTATTAAATTTTTAAATTAAATGTATACTAAATGTATACTATATTAAATCAATATTCATTACATATTCACATATGTACATGTGTTCACAAGATCTCTATGTCTAGATGTTTCCTCTACTGAGTTATCTCAAATAGTTAAATATTCTTTAAGAAAAAAGAAGACGATACAGACTAGTAGAAGAAACTGGGAGAAGAAAAGTAAATCACAAAATAAATACTAATATTAACAAAGACTAAAGACTAATAGTTCCCAGAGACCCAGCTGTGAAAATTCTCATCAACATATGTGCAAATCAAATGGAACAACACACAAAAAAGGATGCTATATGAAAATTGGGTTAAGTCTATTCCAGGAATGCAAGATTCATTTAACATCTGAAAACCAATTAATAAAATGCTATATTAATAAAATGAGATCATCTCAATAGAGGAAGAGAAATTACAAGACAAAGTAAAACATTGATTTGGAATGAAACTCTCAATGCAGAAGGATAAAAGAGTTTGCTCAGCTGTTCACAAGGCATCTACAAACACAGCTAATAGCCCATTTAATGGCAAATAACAGTGTTTTCTGTTTATAGTCAGGAACAGGAAAAAAAATCTACTTTCTTAAGCTTTGTGTTGGGAGTCGTGGTGTAAATAAGACAAGAAAAAATAAAAAGCTTATACATGTAAAGACAAGACTGCATTTACTTACAGGTGATGTAAATGTATATATAGAAAGTGCTAAGGAAACTACAAAATAAGCTATAACTTACATGTGAATTTTGCAGGTTTCCAGAGCATTATGTGACTATGCAAAATCTACTTTATTTCTTCATACGAATAGTAAACCATTCAAAACATCCATTCACACCAACTATAGTGAAAAATAAGTTTAACAAATATATATAAAATATATAGGTACTGGATATTATTAAACAAAAAAATTACAGAATGTGAAAGTAAGGAGAGATATTCTATGTCTACCAGTTCGATGACTTGATGCCATTAAGAAGGAAATAGTCCCCAAATTAACCTCTAAATTTAATCAATGCTCACTAAAATTTATGCAGGTTTTTTAAAAGAAATTCATCAGTTCATTTAAAAATGTACATGGAAACACAATACATCAAGAATTGTCAAATTTTTTAGATGTCCCAAGTCTGAGAACTGGCATTATCTGAATTTGAGTGTTCTCTACTCCATATTCAAGATAGCAAGTGTTACAGAAGTAGAGGCATGCGGGTCAATAAAACACAATCAAGAGCCCAGAAATGAATCAAACACAGAGCTTCCGTTGGTTTTTGAAAAATGTACCTTGGTTATTTTTAGAGAAAAGAATGGCCTTTTTAATAAATGGTACTAAAATATCTTGATATCTGAATTGAAAAAAAAAAGAATCTTGACCCTTTGCTCACATTGCACAGAGAAATTACTTCAAATGGATCAGAGGTCCCCTAAATTTATGGCTGAAACTATGAATATTACAGGAAAAGCAGGAGGAAAAGTTTGTAGATTTGGAAAAGGCAACATTTCTTTAAAAAGACACAAAAAATACAAATCACAGATGAAAAAAGTTTAAGGAGAAGTAAAAATGATTAAGATATTTTGTACATGTACCAACTCCCCAAGATGCATATAATTATTATGTATTGCAAGTATATATTAATTAAAAAACCAAAAAAGGAAAAAAAGAAAAAAGCTTGATAAATTATACTGTTTTTAAAGGCTGCCATTAAGAAATGAAAATGCAAAACACAAAGTAAGGGAGAATATTTGCAATACATAAATCTTGTAAGGCATGTGTATGAGGAATATATAAATAATACCTGAAACTCAGTGTCAAGAAGACAAATAACTACAAAGAATACGGGATGAGATTTGAACGTTATTTCTCAAGATACTCAAATGACCAATTAGCACAGGGCAAAACTTTCATTAACATTGTCACTAAAGTAATATGTTGCCAGCACATACATTAGTATGGCTGAGACTTAGACTGATTCCCAAGTGTGAGCAACTGTGGGAGTAGCTGAGTCTGGTGCATTGCTGGCAAGAAGCAAAACTACACATCCACTTTGGAAAACACTTGATCATTGCCCTCGAAGTTAGTGCACGCTTATCACAGCACCCAGAAATTTCACCCCTAAGTGTTCATCCAACAGTGAGGAAGACAGTGTCTACACAGAGGTCACTATTAAATATTCATAACAACTTAATTCACACAGTCTGAAAGCCAGAAACAATCCAAAGAATTCTCAGTGGTGAATGCATAAATAAAATATCAAATAGCCACCCAATGAAATATCATGTGGCCCTGAAAATTAATCAGTTAATGATATACACAAGTAGCTGGGTGAAACTTAAAGATAGCATGCCGTGTGGAAGAAGCCAGGCACAAAAGCTTTTACACTGTGATCCATGGATATGAAATCCTAGAAAAGTCACAGGATGGCAAAAGCCTATCACATGACAACCTGGAGCCACAGACAGAGTAGGGACCCAAGGACATGGATGAGGTGGCGATCATTTTAATAGGACAGAGATGCCAAGAACTCCCAAGGCTGGGCAGGAACTGTGGAGGAAGGGCCCCAGAGCTATTCATCCTAGGTTCTTCGAGCATCATGGAAAGTTTTTGTTTTTGTTTTTGTTTTTCCTAGGAATGTAAATAATTCTCTGGTGGCTCCCTGGAGGAGTGAGCACTGGGATCCTTTCTCCTGGGACAAAGCAGGAGAAGATGTGCATGTGGTGGTGACAGTTAAATGGCAACACGGCCCACTGTACAAATCAACAGTTGATTGGTGGTGTCTTTATTCGCTCTGAGATCAGGGCTGCGAGGAGAATCTTCCTTTGGGCTACAGTGGTCAGGTAAAGTCTCCTTATGTATGTAAAACCTAAGTAGAGGCTTGACAGACAGGTGGCATTTACCCAGAGAAGGCAGGGCAGTTGTCCAGCTTGAACTAAGTCATGGTTAGAAGGCAGAGATGGCCCAGCGTGGGCCGGGTGGCCTGGCTGAACTTGAGGAGGAGGCGGGAGTGCTCTGGGGAGCAGGTGGAGAGAGGGGGACTGTAGCCAGATGGCACAGAGCATGCAGGGGGAGGACTGAGGCTGCCTGGGAAGAAAGGCTGGGAGGTGGGTGAGCAGAGCTATGGCTCTTGAAGTGACAGGGCAGAGAAATGACTGTGGCCCCAGGACAGGGGGTGACAGACGAAATAGTGGCTGAAACTGGAAAACAGGCCAGAAAAGAGGGACATGAAGACTCCTTTCTCTGCTCCGGCATGTTAGCTTGCGGGGTGAAGCAAGAGGACAACAGAAGGGGGCGCTCTATAGGATTTGAATCCTGGTGGCTGGCTGAATCCCAGAACCAGTGACAAACCAGAAGTGCTTGGAGGAGCCAGGAAACAGGAGGAAGTGGAAGAGCTTGTATCTGCTGCTGACACTTGGATTTACAGTGAAATGCACAACTGGAAATTTAGTGGGATATGGGCAGTGAGGGTTGAGAAATTCCAGGGAAAGTAGTGAATTATCTTTTTGAGTGACCAATACAGAAATTGTACAAAAATGCCAAGAATGGCTGCATCTCTGAGAACAGACTCATTTAAAGAAAATGTCTCATCAAGTCCCTCAACATCCGTAGGTCTGTTCTGAGTGAGGTAAAGTGGATTTGACCCCATCCTCATGACCCTTCCACTTTCAGAGTTTGGATATTGTGTTGACAGTGCAATATGGTTACCGGGAACATTGGAGAAGTCAAATCACAGGAGCCTCCTTCTGCATGTGTGGCTTCCCCATGTGTTTGTGGACCCTGAATACCTGTACCAGGTGTACTTCCATTCTGCCATGCTGTTCCTGCTACACCAGTAGACAGGGTACCATTTAAGCATCCTTGATTCTCCTAGATTAGAAAGACTATTGAGTCAGCCATTCACATGCAACCATGTGCATGCAGTTGGGATAGTAAACAAACAAGGCATAGGCCATGACATCCCTGTCTCCATACATTAGGGGGACACCACATAGGCAGTTAACCCCTAAGAAATATATACTTAGCCGAGAGTGGTGACACAAGCCTGTAATCCTAGCACTCTGGGAGACTGAGGCAGGAGGAGTTTAAGTTCAAACCCAGCCTGGGCAACTTAGTGACTTAGGGAGACCCTGTTTCAAAAGAAAAAAGAAAAGATCTAGGGTGTAGCCCAGTGTGGAGGACCAGGGCTCAATGCCTAGTACTGCCAAAAGTAGATAAATAAAATGTGTACCGAGTGCTCTGATGGCATTATAGATGAGTGGACTGCTCTGGCAGTTGGATGGTGGGAGGGAAAGTGTCGGTGTAACAGAAAGGGGCAGCCAATGCAGGTCTTCCACAATGAGCAAGCGTGATGGTCAAGGGCATAATGAGTAAAGGGAGCGGGAACACATGAGCAGTGTGGACACATGAAATTGGATGTAGAGTTTGCTTTTGCCTTTGGGGTGAAAATGTCTCTGGGTTTGTTCTCATAGAGGCTGAATCCTCCTTCAGTACATAAATCTGCATGCTGTCCGGGTATACTCATTTCGAGGCCCGGACAGCAGACGTCACATGCTGCCTTCAATCCAGGAAGGGATCATGTCAGGTCAGAAGCTCCCTCTGTCTAGATGAGCACAGCGCGGGCCAGGGTGTTGGAGAGGGTCAGATCGTGTGTCCACATGGGCCTGGCTTGTCCGTCGCCTTCTGACACTTGAGAACCTCTGTCGCCCCGAGAGGGAGGAGCCGAAGGCCAAGCGTTGTGTGGTTCAACGGAACCAAACACCGACGAGAATCTGTGCATTCATGGTGATCTCTTAATAGCAGAGTAAGCGTCGAAGCAGCTTTTGTGTCCCGTAATTTCTTGACTTGCTGGATTCTTCCAGTTCATTTCACGCATGTAATTGAGGCAATTGAGCCCCAGCCGCTGGTATTTTTACTGGAGCTGTGACTCTTTGAACATGAGATCCATCTGTCTTTCTTGACTTTGCTGTGGGCTCCCTGCACCGGAGACGAAGGCAGTTTGGGAACTGCAGCTGTCACCCCATTGTCTGAGCTCCGGGCCCCCATGGCTCCTGCAGGCATGCACCGGGGACGGCCTCGGCGTCAGCCAGCGGCACGGCCTCCCCTTGACATCTGCCTGAGCTCCCGCTCAATTTAGGGCAGCCGCGGTTATTCCCCTGTTCTAACGACTTTCCTTATTACCTGACAATCTATCTGAACTATCGACTCATTTCCGACCTGCCAGTTCTCTCAAAAGTTATGGAAATGGTCTTCAAACTGCAGCTTCAGCATCTCCTCCTCCCACAGGCTGTCTGCACGTCGATAGATCCTGTCACTGACAGGAGGAGGGAGGCCAGGAGCTGGCTACGTCCCTGTGCAGGTGCCTGGAGGGAGGAGGGAGGCGGCTGCACGGCTGACCTGGGGCTGTGGCCCGGGCCCCAGGGCAGAGACATCTGTCACTGGCCAGCGTGCCTGCTCTGTGGCAAGGGCAGGAGGTGGAGGGGCCACGTGCCAACATTTTCATGTGCTAGGCAGTGTACTGGTAATTGAAAACCACAGTGTGTGATCAAATAAAAAATACTATCGTAAAAGACACGTTGGGTTGGCATGGATCCCCCTTAAAATCCTCCTCCTTGCTTTGAACACACTCGTCCCATCGTCCTGGCCACTTTCCGCAGCAGCTCCGGAAGTCCTTTCCTGAGTGTCTTAATTGTGCTGTCCTGGCTGCCTTGATGTTCTGAATTGATTTAAAACATTTTCTTTTCATTTTGGTCATTTTGACTTTGAGGAAGAGCCAGAAGTCGCACTGTGCCAGATTCTGTGAATAAGGACGAGGACACAGCCTCATGTTTTTACAAGCCTGCCTTTCTGTTGGATGGTGCTCGGCAGCAGCATTCACTACATTTGCAATCATACCTCATAAAGACACTCAGGAAAGAGGACTCCAGAGCTGCTGCAGGAAGTGGCCAGGACGATGGCATGAGTGTGTTCAAAGTGAGGGGGAAGACTTCAAGGGGGATTAATGACATGTATATTTATCATAATAATAGTTTTTCTATTTAAACACGCACTGTGTTTTTCTGTCACCCCTTTGTCACCGTTGCTTCCCTGGGACTAGGTAAACTTTACAGTTCCTTACTGTGCCTTTGCATCTTTGAGAGGCCTGAGTCTCCTTGGAGGATGTTTGCCCCTGAGTTTACTGGCAGCTCAACCAAGACAAGGACCTTTACATGTGTTTTCCCAGGTCCTCTGGGCCTAGTACTACAGAGGAGGGCGTGGGGGTGGGCAGGATGTCAGGAGACCCTGCACTCAATGTCTGTCTCTTCTTACTAGGCAAACTGTGCTCCCTGCCTCCATATCTGTAAGGGAGACTCACTGCACCTCTTTCCTTCCCGTACCTGTCTGTCTTCTGTTAGAGGGGACAATAAGAGAAGAAATGGGTTGAAAATTACTAAAGAGATTACTAAATCTCTATTTTTCCTATTATTTTTCATGTACCACAAAAAGTGTGGTCTTTGCCCTTGGAGAGTCAACAGCCTTCTTAAGAGTAAAAGCAAGCAGAATGCAAATGATGTAACACAATAACATCCTCCCATCCTAGAACCACTCGTGAGTACATGAGGTTTTCTGTGAAGGGAGACAGGAAAATTCCATGGCATTCAGCTTCTTTTTGTGCTTAGAGTACTGCATAATGAAGAAAATGGGAAATAGCTAAAAAGAGACCTAAACTTAATAATCAAGATCCTTGGCTTTTGTTTCCAGACTACTGTGTTCATCAGAAACGTTAGCCTGGTAATATGTTGGCTTTACTAAAATGCCACAGAGAGCATCAGCTCTGACCTGAATCATGACATAGCAAGGCACCCAACTTGGGCAAGAGTTTTGGATTCCATGGACCGTTGTTCTGCTTCCTGCACAGTCAGCTTCTCCTTCCGGGTCACATGGTGACTAAGAGTTCATCAGGTTGATCACATCTTTAAGGCCACCGTCCCTAGCTACTGGACCCGAGGCCAGGCAAAATATGCATTTTTAAGTCTCGTGCACACAGTGTGTGACAATGTGTTTTGCCTCTACACACTCTTGGTAAAAGCTGAGGAAAGGAGAGGCGGAGAATAGGAACACAGGACGTGAAGAACTGAACACAAATGAAGAAGTTGTGGGACAAGAGGGAAGGAGTAAGGGAGGAAATTAGGAAATTGATCAGGGCTGAAAGAGTTCAATAATTAGTAGGAATATTTAGGAGAAGACAACAGTCAATTTTAAATTTTCGACCCAATCTTAAAAAAATAATTTTTTATTTTTCATTTTAAGGTAATGCCAGATTTAATATAAATGTTGCAAAATTACGTGGTAGAAGTTGGAAATTAGATTTGTCCAACCTTGATTTTAGATAAAAGGGAGTTGAGGTTTTACGAAATGTGAGCTCAACTAATCAGATTTGAGTTTATTTTTAATTATTTATTTCTGAAATCACACACATCACTGTGCTCAAACTACCATGTACTTTACAGAAATAAGTAGTTTTTCCAATCAATTGAGTAATCAAAATTGTATAAAAGATACTTGTTTTTGTTTCAAAAGCCAATATAGAATTTTAAGTTAGTTTTATGGTCAGAGAGATAAAAATGAATAAGATGTAAGTTGCTGTAGATTTATAATGCAAACTACAATCTCGCTCTCTATATTAACTATTGGAATTCCTATTCCCATCCTGTCTTCTCTCTAGAAATGGCTCACACCTTCCTTCTCTGTCTTTCCTCAAATGAGCAGGATAAATTTTATCAATCTGAAAGTTTTACCAAAGCCAGATTTTTCAATGATATCTCCGAGGAAGCCTCTTACACAGGTACCTTTAACTCATGATATGCAAAACCAGATGTATGACTTTTTTCTTTGCTACCTCCTTCTGCTACACAGATCCATTCATCCATTTCTTCATCCCGTTCATAAAAATAAAAGCACAAACTGTCACTGTAGGAGTGACAGAGATGGACACATGTCCTATTCCCACCATGCTGAGGTTCCGAAGGAAAAATGGAACAACTTCCCTTCTCAGGTGCCCGCCAAGGGGGGACCATGAGAGTGTTTCAATGGTGCACTCTGCCAGGTTGGTTTGAAATGGGAAACTTTGCACTTGATGTGTGAGTTGAGTCTGAAAGTACAACTCTTGTTGAGCTAAGGAGAGAGGGGTGGTGGCTTAAATACTTTTCTCTCCTTGCTGAGACAAAATACCTGACCCCCAAAGCTAAGGGAAGACAGGTTTATTTAGCTCACAGTTTGTAGAGGTTCCAGTCCATAATCGGCTGGATCCAACACAGGGTGGCCTGGCACATGAGCAGAAGGCAGCAAGGTAAGCAAGCAAGAGACCTTAGCAGCTTCTTTCTGTACTTATATCTTATACAGGCTGCCAGGATTAGGGCAATGCCAAACCAATCGGTGGATTGATTTAGTAATCACACGCCCTTAATCCCAGCATCACACACTCTAGATTCAGCTGCCTCTGAAAAAACCCCACCTGTGACCCCATGAGGCTTTGGGGGGACATCTAGGCACAAACCATAACAGATGGAGACACAAAGAAGCCGCTGAATGAGGCTCTGAAGGAAGACAAACCCCAGACATTCAACACACACTTTCCTGTGCAGCAGTCCAATTGTGTTCCAGGCTGCTTAAACCATTTTATATTCCCACCATCAAGAGGCACAAATCACAGTCACTCCACACATCTGCCTTTGCTTGGTATTAGCACAGTATTAAATTCTAGCCCTGGTCAGAGGAGTGTGATGGTTTTCATCGGGATGCTCTTTTGCCTTGTCTGATGGCCAAATCTGCAGGCATCACAGAGAAGCCAATTCTTGGTAGTGTGCACATCGTGCCGGTCATCTCCTGTCTATACTGTCTGTACTGCTGCAGGCTCCTGGGCTGCTCCTGGAGTCTTTGCTGGCTCTTTACCCCCTGCCGGTCTGCTCTCAGACACGCTGCAGGAGCCGTCCTGTGGTCATATGGAGCCTCTGCTCCACACTCTCCAGTACTCTTCCTGCTCCTCCTGGGATGGACCCTGGAATCAGATATAAGGCCCTGCAAGTGTGTGATCCAGCCTCAAGGGGCACCTTGCAACACCTGTCTCACGCAGCGCTCTGAGGCTGGCCTTGCCCTGCTCCAGAAGTGCCGGCCCCAGTCCTAGTCCCACGTGTTGGTCTCCTGCCAGATCCCCTCT
Organism: Hystrix cristata; assembly: GCA_004026905.1. Classification (NCBI taxonomy): domain Eukaryota; kingdom Metazoa; phylum Chordata; class Mammalia; order Rodentia; family Hystricidae; genus Hystrix; species Hystrix cristata. The sequence goes on from PVJO010000248.1 coordinate 99,280, forward strand.
CCTCAGCCCTCCAGCCTGCAGATATGAGCTTGGATAAGCACAGTGTCCCCCAGAAAGACTTACCTGAGCTTTCTCAACAGGTCAAACACCCCTGTCGTACATGTTGGTATCCCTTGTACCTTTCGCTTGCTGCAGAACTTGTTGCAACCAGGATTGTATATGTACAGTGGGATTCTTCGATGCATGGACATTGGTTCCACTCTCTCTGCCTGCTCTTTTATATTCTTATGTCCACAGTGCCCAGTGGTGAGTCTAGACCTCTGCTGGTACTCAGTGCACATTAAACAAAAATAAATTATTTATTGTTAAATAAAAAATGAACGAGTAAGCAAATGTAATATCAGTCAAGGTGATATCCAGAACTGAGTTTTTTGGAAATGGTAGAGAAATCTGAATGGCTGTCATAATGAAGTACGGGGATATTTTGCTGTCTCCAAGAGTGAGGGGAGACAGTGCGGGAAGATCGTGGGATCCCTCTAGCTGGTCTGGGATGCATCTTCAGAGCCCAGGCTGCCTGTATGTGAATCTTTCAACATAAATGCTTTCTCACCTTTCTAGCCTTCTCCAACATGTGCTATCATAGGAAGACTTGAATGTAAGTGTGCAAGCAATTTTGTTTGTCTGGTGTATGTTTGTGAGTGTGTGTGTGTCTGATCAAATTGAAATCCTTTATTTTCATTTTAGAGTTTGCATTGAGGATTTCTAGTTGTGCCTTTTCAAAATGGAAATAAAGGAGTCATTGGTATTACCTTTTGATTAGCTTTCTGTGAGAAAAATACCAGATTTTATTTTTAAATTGCCACAGGCAAACTTTCTAGATATGAACACAGTTTCCCTCTGGTGAGAAATCTTTTCACCTCATCATGTGCAGCCCACAGGAACAAGGGGCTTTGGGACCCCTCTCCATCGCCATGCCCAGGTCCCTGCCAGCTGAGGTTGCCTGGGGAGCCAGTTGTGGCCAGGGAGACCTGTGTGGTGGTCACCTGGTGTACAGGAGGGGGTGTCGAGTTTCTGCATTCCAGGCTTGGAAGGTGATGGGAGTCGGCGGCTGGTATCTTGTGTCCCTGCATAGGAAGGATCCTGAGAGTGGAGAGACAGAGATAGAGGGGGCTGGGGGTCTTCCCCTCGGTGGACTTCGTCCTGCAGAAGAGAACAGGCTCTTTAGTGGTACATCTGTGGTTAAGGTCTTCAGATATGTAATTGAAAGAGAACGTGACTGAACAGTGAAAACCCCCACCCTACAAGGGCGATTTCCCCAGAAACTGATTTAAGCCCCACCCAGCTACTCCAACTTCACTCCTGTTTCCTGTGCCAAGGTCCAGGGACAGGATGCTGGTTGAAACAATGATAGGCCTCGCTAGGAAGGTGGAGCCGAAGCTGCTCTCTAATATCAGCATGAAGGAGGAAGCTGGTGGCCTTGTCACTAATGTCACTGCTCTGTCCTTGTTGGGATTGCCAGGACTGCTGCTGGGGGAGACAAGGTGGAGGGGATCTGCGTTCTCGGTGACACTGAGATGTCAACCCAAAGCCACCTCTGTTTTTAAGATTCCTAATTGTATGGGGAAAGGAATTTTTCTGTCAGATTTTCCACGGCGTGTGATGTGCAGACTCTGAGAGTGAGAAAGGCTAGGTGCCACCTGCAGCATTCGGACTCTGAATGCTGCCCTTCCCGGTCTGCATCACAGCGCCTAGGGCCGCACTCAGTAAGAAGAACCAGCGTCAGTGAATCGGGCAGGGAGTTGGGGCTCAGGCAGTGTAGTTCTGAACCCAATAAAAGGGGTAACAGGCAGAGTGAGACATGGTTCCAGGGCTTGGGATTGGGCCACATAATTGGCTCTGTTGTGCGGCACAGGGAGCGGCAGATACTCTGAATGGAAGACGACGAGGCTTCCAGAGGGAGCAACGTATGCAAGCAGGCTGCAAGACAAATGACTTTGCCAGGCAGACAAGAGGATTGCATGCCTTCCAGACAGACCAAGAAGCGTGCGCAAAGGAGCGTGACATTGTAGGGGATGAGAGGGACATTTACGCGCCTGGAGAAACCAGGGTCCAGGGCAAGGAAGGCTCGCTTCCTTCCAATTCATGGAAAAGCTAGTGGGTTGAATGATTGGATTAATCATTCCATGGCCATAAGGGAGAGCTCTGAGAGCAGTGTAGGAACTCACTGGGGTCAAGAGGGAGGGAAGGCAGGAGGGCAGATAAGGATCATTTCCATCACAGGGCGGAAGACAAAGCCTGGACTTGCACTAGGGGCCCTGGAGATGGGGAGCAGAGGGAGAGGCCAGCCCTGAGGAGAGGCGAGTGATACAGGGTCTTGCTACCAACTCCAGGGAATGCTGGAGAGGACACTTCTGAAACTTCCTCCTTGGAAGAACAGAGGGAGGAGTGGGAAGCAAGAGCAGGACTAAGGGAGGGGGCTCTTTCCTATGTCATAGGGGACCCTAAAATTAGAAGGACACATAAACCCAAAAGATGAGAAGAGCTTGAGATGCTGTGGTAGAAAGCCCACATGGTACATGGGACCAAGAGCCAAAGGCGAGAGTCAAGACCAAGATGGAGAACCAGGATCAGGGCAACTGTGTGCTTAGGGTCGGAGCTGAGCCTGCACCTGGACTGCTGGCCACAGCTGGGTCTGGATTCTGGTTCAGCCTGGGGGCTGTTCCTCAGGAGGGGAGCTGTGCCACCTCTGAAAATTATGCTGAGGATTCTGATCCCAGATGCTGGTGGGCGGTGGTAGCTTCTGGCATGTGAGATTTGGGGTCTTGAAGTGAGGGGTAGGAGTGATTTGGGTTATAATGAGTTGAAGCACCTTTGAGACCATCAGGCAGAGATATAAGTGGATAATGGGGCATCCAGGAGAGGTCAGACCTGAGGGGGGATGTGCAGCTCATTGCCAGTCACACGCAGCAGATTTGTTCCACACTCGAAGGGCACTCACTCTGTGCTGGACACCTCAGCCATATCCTATAGTCAGTTTTGTGAAATGGTCAGGTTAAAGGTGAGTGACTATCATCCCCGCCTTCACAAAACTCACAGTTTAGAGGGGGCACCCAAAGGACAAAACCTCAAAGATCATCTTAAGGGCTGGTAAAAGAGGAATGTGTTGATGAATGGAGTTCTACTCAGCCATAAAGAAGAATAAATTTATGTCATTTGTAGGAAAACGGTTGGATCTTGAGACCATAATACTAAGTGAAATAAACCAGACACAGAAGGTTAAATACAAGAAACCCAAAATGTAAATAATTTAAAGAGAAAAATAAAGAAGAGATGGAAGGAAATAGGAAGGTAAACTTTGTGGAGATGGGAAAGAGATCTGGAGAAGGAAGCAGGGGAAGGATGCGGGGGGGAAAGGTGAGTAAAATTGTACAGAATAAAAGGAAGCAGATCAGGGATATGCAATATCCATTTCTAGGTGTTTATGTATCTATTTCTGTGTTCGTCTGTGTATCTATGTATCTATCTCTGTCCTTGTCTATGTGTCTATGTATTTATCCATCAAAGAAAAATCATATAGATATTGCAGTCCACATTTCTGTAACTGGCCTTGAAGTTGAGATGCTTCTACTTCCGGTTGTTTTTCTTCGCTGCTAATTCCCTCATCCCATTGCTCTCGGAGGGGATTTAACTACCGCTTCACCTGGAAGACACATGTGACCCAGACCTTATTCCCAACCCGTCTGAGTCCTTGCCATTCCTGCTTTTTCAGTGGAGCCTGCTCAGTGTCTTCTTCTCCGGGAGGGTGTAGCTGATTCATTCCAGAGTTTATCAGGAATGCCCACATTCCCTCCTGGCCCCAGTTTGGTGCAACTCGACCATGTGGAAATTTCTCAGACAGTTCAGTAGCTTCTTTCTCTGAGGGACAATCGAATGGTGTGTGGAGCCCCAGATGGCAAGGCCCGGTGGCCGTCCTTGGCGCTAACAGTGGCATTTTTGTTTTAGAGAATTAGGAATTCTAAACTGAGAGAACATGAGGATCCCCAAATCACAGCAAAATAATTTCCAATGCCCTATTAGAGTTTGTGAGAAAAGTCACTTGACTTCTGGACCTCAGGATCTGCATGTCTGGACGTGGGAGAGACAGCAGCCCTGTCGGGGGCTGGACCCCAGCGTACACCGGTCTGTGGGACCACAGCTTACAGCGCCTGACTGCTCAGGGCACTGTGTTCCTTCCCTGAGCATGTCCAGATGTCGAAGTGTGTGGCATCTTCCACGCAGGGCACAACCCCACTCCCCCTACTGGGTCGCCTGTGACATCAGGTTAGGAGCGGTCCTGGGTGGGATGAGGAGAGTCCTGAAGCAGTGTAGACACTCGCAGCAGTGTTGGGTAGATCCAGTGCAGAGCAAGGTCTCTGTCGCTGAGGACAGATTGTCAGCCTTCAGCGCAAGGCCACGTGGACACTCTATCCTCTGTATGGTGCATCTACAAGCTTTCCACAGACCCCACCCCCAACCCCCAGCTCTCCTTTCAAGGTCTGGCCATCACTGCTGCTGCAAATCTGTGTGTCCACCCTGTAGCCACACCTCCTTCTTGACTAGGCAGGAGATTCTAATCAATTGAAAGGTCACATTCTGCTGGTCCATGGCAGGACCTTCTCTCCTGTCCTCACTTGGGAAGCCCCAGAGGATCCACACTGCTCCTTTCAGTCTGGGTCAATACAACATCCTGCATCATCTTCCAGCGGGGCAGATGTTTTCTCACCAGATCCCCCGGGAGTAGGTGACACCCTCTGTGGCCCCAAGGTGGGGTGACGGATGTGCTGTGTATGAGTAGAGTCTGTCTGAGCCACTCACCAAGCAGGCTCACCTGTATGTAAGCGCATCCTGCTTGTGTGTGCCCGTATTCGCATATGCAGTAGGCCCCCAACTGTGTGTCACTTGAGACCCACCGCCAGGCATTCTGGCTTCACCATGGCCTAGGAGGAAGCCAGGGTCTGCTTCTCATGGCGACAGTCAGTATTTGGGGAAGAGAACATGGTCTTTCTCACAGTCCAGGGGTCTGCGAGATGATTCCTGTGGGAGTTTTTAGAGGCCTACACAGAATCCGTCCCTGTGGGCTCCAGTTGATCAAAACCTGGCCATACAGAGCCAACCAGCACAGTAGCCGCATTACTGTCTGGCTCTGTATGTCCTGGTCTGTATCCTGCTCCAAGTGGACTGACCATGGGCTGCCCGGTAAATGGACCATGCAGCATGCTCGTTGTTGACCCATTTTGTCTCCAAAATCCAAAGAGGCCCTAAAAGCTGTCCATTTTGTTGTAGTAAAATAACAAGGCACATGATGTATCTTCTTCATTCTAGGATGCGCTGACATTTCCCTGAATGCTAGAACCCAGAAACATCTGTAAAATCCTTGCCCTGTTTCCATGAGGCTCACCTCCCATCATCTGATGTGGTCTGTTTTGGTAACTCATAAGTAATTCAGCATGTCTGAAGGGTATGATTTTTATAGGATGTATATGATCTATTTATGTCTCCATCTATCCATCCAGAGCTGACAGACAAGCAGAGTATGAGCCATGGAAAGTATTGTGGGACACGCTGAAGGGTTTGGAATAGATCTTGGTGGGGGAGCTGTATGGTCAGCTGTGTGTTCAGGAGGACACTGGCCAGTGCGGTGCGTGGATGAGGGTCAAGGCTGGTGCAGAGGAATCTGGCCAGTCCCTGCCTTGTTCGACTTTAGGAGAGTTGGGGTCATGCGTCAGGTAGTGTTGGATGGATTCCGGAGACATCTGTGGTTATAACCAGGCAGAATTCCAAGCACGGAGGCAGCATGCGGAGGAGAGAAGGGAATGCGGTTCTGTGAAGCTTACAGCCGCAGAGGCGACATGAATACAAGGATAAAATACAGGTGATCCTCAGTTTACAGCAGGTTGCAGTCTGATGAACCACCATGAACCTGAAATGTCATGAGTCACAAATGCATCCAATACACCCAGGCCACACCAAGCGTCACAGCCAGCCAGCCTCATGGCGCAACGTAGAGTGTCACTGGCCCTGCCATCCTCTTGTGGTCGTGGGGCTGACTGCACCATGGCTTCTGGCTGTTGTTAGCAATGGGAGAGGAACGTGCCATCGGTCACTAGTCCAGGAAAAGATAAACATTTGACACCTGAGATACAGTTTCCACTGAGGCAGTGCAGCTTCGACACCATTTTAAATCTCTTGTGTGATCAGTTAGACCATCATCACTTCAGGCCATCCAGAATTGTGGAAATTACTGTAAATTACAAGTATAATGAGCTCTTGGAAGGAGCAGAGCATGGTGTTGCAGAAGCCCTCAAGGAGCCAGGCACCACCGTCTGGGAGATCCTGGGGGAGAGGGCAGAGGGTGCCGTTTTAGCCCCGCAGGGAATCAAACCAGGAGGCACAAATCAAATCAAGTGCGCGTGGGTCACCGGGGGACGCTTTTGGGGGGACATTTTAGATCTAAGTCTTAATGACTATCTCCAAAGTTTTACTTATTCCAGAGTGTCATATCATTGGAATCATACAGGACACAGCCTCTTCCAGCTGACTTCTCTCACTGAGTAACACACGCAGTATTCTTCCACATCTTTTCATGGCTTGACAGCTCATTTCTTTTTAGTGCCAAATAATTTACCATTGTCTTGATATACCACAGTGTTTTTATGTACCTACTTACCAGAGGTTATCTTGGGCAATTATGAACAAAGCTGCTATAAATCATCTGTGTGCATCTATTTGTGTGGATATATAAATTTTCAGTTCATCTGGGTAAATATCAAGAAACATGATTTTTGGATCCTCTGGGAAGAGTATGTTACATTTTGTGACAAAAGCCCAACTCTTCCAAAGTGGGTATACCGTTTTGCGGTCCCACCAGCATGACTGATGGATGCTTCTGCCCTCACATCACTAGCATTTGGTAGCCCCAGGTTTCTAGATTTTAACCATTCTGTGGCTTTCTGCCACCCTAATTTGCATTTTGCCAATAGCATATGCTGTTCATAATCCACTGTCTGTGTATTTTCTTTGATGAGGTGTCTACTCATACTCTTTGGCCACTTTTTAATTAGGTTATTATGTTTTCTTATTATTGAATTTTAAATGTTCTTTGCATATTTCAGATATTAGCACATTCACTAGATAAATGTTTTGCAAAGTTTTTCTCCCCATGTGTAACTTGCCTTTGTGCGCTCTTAACAGTATCTGGTGCAGAGTTGTTTAACTTTAATGAAGCCTAATTTCTCTCTCTCTCTTTTTTTTTCATTCATGGATATGTTTTTAGGGTCATCATTGAGTTTTTAAATAGATTAAGTCATTTTTTTAAAAAAGAGTTTTCTTCAGTGTTGTTAGCAATATTTTGATAAGATGGGAAATAGATGAATGTGCATATAATTCTCAAAATGACAAAGCTGGTACTAGTTATGAATGTGTACCCTTTTTGTTGTGGCTTCTGTGATGTTCTTCTTGATGATGACATTGTTAAGAAAGGTGATGATGATGTTGACTTCAAATGGACATTTTGAAAGAGATACATCACATGTTTTTCACCTTCGCCATCCAATGCTTTAAAATCTTTGAACTAAACAGAAATAATTTGTGTTTAAAAATTAATGATTTACATTAATTTTCTGCGTTCACTCAATCTACTGGTTGGAAATTTGGTTAGTAATAATATATCATCGATAAAGCCATACGAAAACTGGTATTTTGGCATTCCCATTTTAAACTTGGATTCCGTTGCTTTCCTGTGTTTTGTTCTACAGTTGCGATGCATCAGTCATTTCTTGTGTTTCTGTGGCTTGCAGATCCTCCCTGCTGTGCCCAGGGAGGTTGGCGGGTCTTCGCTTGACAGCTGTGGGCTCTTACCTGTACACAGATGTTAGCTGAGACTGCACAGCATGTCATTTCCTCAGACAGTTTCCAGAGCGATCATGTGAAAGCGTCCCTGCTCCGTCTCCCTGATCCTCTCCTCTCTTTTTGCTCTCTGGGGTAACCTTCTACTCAGAATTGCGTGGTTTTTCTGTCTATTTGCCTGTGGGCTGCCTTTTTTCATCTGATCTCCCTGGCTAGGGTGGTCCCTGCCTGGCGTGGGGTGCTCCATGGTCCTTGGGGAACTTGAGCACCTAGGAGCAAATCCTTTGTCCAACTCTTTTATTGATGTGCAAACTCATTGGTGGCCTGGGCTGTTTCAGGATGCTGTTTTGGAAAGATTACAATCCTGATAATATTTAAATGTTCTATTTGGTTCTACTGTCAACTCTGAGCATCAGGCCTGGCAGATGTTCTTTGCTGTTTTGCAGAAGAAAGCACAGCTCAGAAGGTCTCTTTGGTTTGCAGTCATTTCCTCATACCGCACTTCCTCTTTTATGCTAATACACATTTGCAAAAGAGAAGAAAATAAATAAAGCGAGGAAAATCTATGCTGCTGTTTCCCAAGTTATGTGACAGTCCCAGGACAGAGATTAGTGTGCCATAATCCAGAAAACTTGGAAATGCTTGATATCATATGCCTTGCGGGTAGATTTCCAAAGCAGCAGGTACAGCAAAGGTTCTGAAATGTCTAGCAGATGTGAAAACAAAACACAAAATAAAACAAAGAAAGAAATGGTTAAATTTTGTTTGGACCAGCCTTTCACAAATTCAATTGATCTACGTTTTACTTAAAAATGTATTAATACTCTTTAGATCTAGTGTTCCAAAGATGCCTTTGGGAAATATTGCTTTTTGCATTGTTGTTAATTTATTTGGAAAGAAATGGAAGCTTATATCATTTCAGGTAGTTTTCCAGACTGACGACAGTGAAAGGTCCATACTTAACTTATTTAATGTTGTTATTTGATGTTACTAGCAAGACTTTATTAGCATAACTCATGATAAAGAAAGCCTATTTGTTAGTACATTAAACACAAGCAAAAATTACAGGACATAATGTAAATCACTGAGTTTTGTTGCCATTTCTCCAATTCCAAATGTCATTGGGAGCACATCTTAATTACATGCAGTATTAACTGGGAATCTGTTTTGTAGAATATTCAGAATGACTGAATAAAAATTCCTTTACCATGTTGCCTTGAAAGGGGCTCTATTTTCCCATGGAAAATATCATTTCTTCACGAAGGCCGTTGTCTTAGTTACTTTTCTCTCGTCGCTGAGACCAAATACCCAACACCCAAAGTTAAGGGAGGAAAGGTTTATTTAGGTCACAGTTTGTGGAGGTTTCAGTCCACAATTGGCTGGATCCAGGGCAGGACGGCCTGGCAGATGGGCAGAAGGCAGCAAGGTGAGCAAGGGACCTAAGTAACTTCTTTCTGTGCCTTATGTCTTATCCAGACTATCACACACTCTAGATCCAGCCACCTCTGAAAAAGCCCCACCTGTGACTGCATGAGGCTTTGGGGGGACATTTAGGCATAAACCATGACAGTCATCTCAGATCTCTCAACCTTCAATAGATACTACCACCCTGAAAGCATTCTCTAAAATTTCATATTCATAGTTATATTAGGTATTTTCTTGTCGCTGGAACAAAATACCCAACACCTACAACTTCTAGGAGGAGATGTTTATTTTGGCTCACAATTTCAGAGGGTTCTGTCCATGGTTAGCTGTTCCCGGGTGGGAAGGGCATGGTGTAAGGGCTTAGTGGTAGAAAGCTGCTTACCCCTTGACAGCCAGGAAACAAAGAAGGGAGGAGCTGGGGACAAAAACACACCCTTCTAGGTCACATCTCAGTGGCCACCTCCAACCAGAACCCACCTCCTAACAGCACATTCAGCCATGAACTCATCCCTGGATGGATCCACTGATGATGGCAGCACCCCATAATCCAATCACCTTTCAAAATCTCCACCTCTAAACACAGAAGACTTTTAGGAGATATTCTGTATCTAAAACATAACAATAGTATATGATAATGTTTCAAATGCTGCACAAACTTCATGAGAACTGTCAGATCACTACCTGGAACTTAGCACAAGGAAAAGGGCTTAAAGCTGGCAGGCTTGATAAACCTACTTGCTGCTGGGCAGAATGACCAGCAAGGAGCTCTCATGATGTGTGACCTTGACACCACCCCACAGTGAGCCAGAACAACGTAATGTTCCTCTGAACTAGAAAAGCATACATCATGTGGATTATCAGGACTTAAGTGACTCATTCCTGTGTCACTGATGTTAGCCCGCTGCAAATAGTGCTCTTAAATGCCAAAAAATGCTTACTGGCATCATGAAGTAATGCATTAATCGCCTAAAAATTTCCAGCAGTATGGACACATGCCCTATTTTAAGGAATTTGGATCTTTGAATTTATTGTCCATTACCCCAACAACCACCAGCCCAATTTGGCCTACAGTCAGGGGTGTAACTGAGATGTGGGAGATAAAAACCTACATTGTATGCACATCAACAAGCACCTCAGCTTGAGAGACCAGAGCTTGAAAGCCTTTCCCCAGAGCATCGGGGCTGCTGCACCCGCAGGTACAACACACCCCACCAAACAGTCCTTTGGGATCTTGTGGGGTGCAGGATCTGTTAAGAAGTTAAATGTGTAGCACCGCAGTGTTTACCAAAGACCTCTGTTGACTGATAGTGTTTATTAAAATTTCTGGTTAAATTAGAATTTCTAGGAAGCTTTTGTTTTTATCTGTCTTAATTGCGCTTTTGAAATCAAGAAACATTTCAAGGCAGAAAATAAGACCTTTCCCTGAAGGTAGAGAATATCTCAAATTTTAGACCTTATTTTTATTCTGGAAAAAAGTGTTGAAGCAACTGCAACCCTCCTGGAGTGTGGGCGGTAGTATAACCAACTTCAAAAAGTGGTTTAGTGTGATGCACTGAGAGTGTTTGCATGTATCTAGCATAAGTCACAGTTTTTGAATTATTTTTATTAGTCCAGGTTTGCAATACATAATGTTTACATGCCTTGTATGGAGTTGTCACAGGTACCTAACACACCCAGAATCCTTTTCCATTCCCCTTCCCTCCCCTTCTTCCCTCCTCTCTCCATCTCTCGATCCCCTTCCCATCTGAAAAAGACCTATCTCTCTACTTCCTATTATCTATCTTTAATTTTATTTATAACTTGTGTTTCTCGTGTAAGAGAAACCATGTGATATTTAAGTCACAGTTTTATTCACAGGAGTAATTCCAGCCAAAATGCATGTGCAGGAATGACCACAGTTCCATTCCTCACAAACCCAAATGGGAAGCAATCCCAATGTGTCCATCAACGCTAGAATGGCAAGAACCTTGCTTTATATTTACTCATGTGATACAGTGCAGCGGGACACGGAGTGATAAGGTGTAGCATGATGGAGCAGGGCGTGATCCTTAATCTAGCCACCAGTGTGAACAGGAAAACTACTGCTTCATTCTTCATGAAAGACTCTCACAAACATAATGTCAAGCGACAGAGACTAGGCACAAGCTGGGCATAGTGGTTCATGCCTATAATCCCAGCTACTTGGGAGGCTGAGGCAGAAGGACCCCAAGGTCAAGGCCAGCCTGGGTAACTTAATGAGACCCTGTGACTAAAATAAAAAGACTGATTATGTAGCTCAGTGGCAGAGCACTTATTTAACATGTGTAAGGCCCTGAAGTCAATCTCAGCATTACAAAAACAACACACACACACACACACACACACACACACACACACACACCAGAAACCAGGCAAAGAAGAGTGCATATTGTTCTGTTTATATAAAATTGAAAAACAGGCAACATGATCCTATGGAATTATACATCGGCATGGTGGTTTCCTTTGCCGTGGATCCCGTGATGTGGAGAACCTGGTAGAAAGCAGATCATGAAGGCCAGTTCCCGATGTATGGCCATTTGAACTAGGAGGGCTTCATGGCTGGGTGTTCTGTCTCCACCAGTTGCATACCAGGTGCAATTTTTCAAAAGGTGGCAATTCCCAGTGCAGATGAAATGGCCTCATGTCAGAACCCCGGAGTCCTGTCATGGTTGGACTGTGGCCTTGGCCATGAAATCTACATGGAAATCCACCTCTTTCCACAGCTGGCTCTTGAGTACCTTAGGGTCTAATGGACCCTCTTGTTTGAGGCCTGACCATTGTGCCCTGAGCCTACTGCAGTGCCCTTCCCTCTCTAGGCCCCACTTGACGCCGGAATCCTCTCATGTGGCTTCGGATATGGGCTGAGGTAATATTCTCCGGTATGGGACAAGCTCTTCTAAGGCCCCAAGTAGTTCTTTTTTTGGTGGAAGTCAAGATCCCCTGACTTGTCCTTTCTTTTGGATAAGATGCTTTGACTCCTAGACCCCTAACAGTTTCCCAGAAGAGGCCTGCTCCTGACCTTGCACAGGGCTTATCCTCACACACTGGAGGGTGCGTGCATGACCTCGATGTCCCACAGTCATACCCTTTCCTGGCCCAGTGAACATGGCGCTATAGACGTCAGCGTGATGTCGACATGGGGCAGATCTCACTGCACCAAATCCCGAGTGAAGGTGGGAAAGTTAATATGGCCATGAGAGAAAATGGCAAACATACACATGGTCCGTTTTCACGAAGTTCCCACAACTATGAGCAAACCGAGTTTTGTGGATCACGAATAACTCAGCCTTGGATGTTGTGTTACTTCAGCACGAGATAGACAGGGACGCTAATTTCATTCTCCACCAGAGTTGGGAACGTGTCTCTGAATCGAAGGCCCCTTACAATGTGCCTGAAGCCGGATTAATCTTTGGTGGCAGGTGCGCGGCCCTGCCGCTGAGTTGGTGCAGACTGGTACTGCATTCTAGGCCTGATCTGATCTCTCCTTGGGCCCTGACCAGAGAATTAAATGGAGATATGATACTATCACTGCCCTGCACTTTTGAGCACCTAAATGTGGTGGTAATTCCTGCCGTCCCAGGATGAAATATTGATTTTATTTACTCTATTGTCTGGGATGTGGGTAGGAGACAGTTTCAAAGTCTTACATTTTTTTGTTCTGCCATGAAATCTCTGACATCCCCCACTGTGCCAAACCCCAGGTATTGGATTTCACCAGCTCCCCAGTGTCTTTCCCAAATATTCATTAGACAACCTAGGAAATGGTAATGTAATGAGTCTTCAGAGCCAATGGATCCACTGCAAGCTGGACTTTGGCCATGATTCTGTTTGTTACTGGGCCCCGCATGCTCAGAAAATGAAAATGACTGAAGGAAACCAAGTGTCATTACCAGCTCTGATGCCACGTCTCACTATCCTAGGAATGCTTGGGTAGTCCCCTTTCCCTAGGCTACAGGGGCCCCCGGAAGTGGCATACATTCCTTGGGAAGGTCGTGGGAGCCATTGCCTTGTATTCTTGCTGGGGTGTGAGTCCCCAAACTGGCTGCTGAAGTCCACACCTGCACAAGGAGGCCGCTGCCCTTGGCCTCCAGATGGTGCATCATTGACCTGCTTGGATGCTGGGAGCAGCCAAATGTGACCTTGATTGGCCGCCTGTCTCCTTTGTCCCTGAGATGCTGTGTTCTCTGTGCCATCCTCACAATTCTGAAGGTCAAGCCCCATCGGCTGCCTCTCCAGCCCTGCCAGTCATGATGATAATTGCATCCACCTGCCTTCTGATCTTGATGCTCTGCCACCTGGCCTCTATTTTTGCAGAGTCCTGTCATCCCCATGGCTGCAGAGAGCCTGCTTCTGTCATCCTGTCCCCACCCCCAGCGACCCTTGCAGGACAGTGATCCCTGAAAGCCACATCGGGTCAGCACCCTTCTTCTCATATATGCTGATGATGTTGGCAAACAGTGAATCTTCCAGATCTTCCTGCGGTCCACAACCTTCTGATGCTTCTCTGACCTCACACAGCACGAACACCCAGCACGTCCGCTTCCCAGAGTCCCTCCATCCCTCCTTCCTCTGCCTGCTGCATGGCGTTGGCACTGTAACTCTCTTAGCAGGTGCCATTGATTTTCTCTGTGCTTCTGAGAAGCATCCTGGTAGCAATTTTCCCCCATCTCGTAAGGCTGCTCCAGGATGCCAATTCCTGTATCTCCAACTGCTTCCAAATCAATAAGCCCTCCTTTATTCAAGCTTTTTTCCAGGTGCTCTTGATCAAACATCCTCAGGATTCAGTCCCCCACATCCTCCTCTGGCTTCTCCAGGACATATTACCTTGATTGTGTGCCTGTTTATGAGACCCAGAGTGCATCAGTCATGGCATCATCTTGATTATGGTCCAGTGACAGGAGAGTGGGGGCAGATCCTCAAACAGACACTTGATGTCTTACCAGTGAGTGCACTCTGCATTTGAACTGTTTGCTCTTAACAAGAATGTCTGGAACAATTCTGCAGTATCCAAAGTTTCAGGGAAGATGAAAATTCAAGTGCTTCAGACACCAATCCAATGTTCCCAGCACAGGACAGAGCTTTATTCTTTCACAACCAGAACCCTGACCTTGGCATTGCAGACCTACATTGGCTGAGAGCATGGCTGCCTTTGGACTTGACCACTCTGGAGTCAAGAGAGGGTGTGGCAGGTGGAAAGATGCCTTACCATGCCCACAGGAGGCCCTTGTCTTAATCTAAAATGTGTGACTATTTTAGCTTCCATGGTAAAGGGGAGTTAAGGCCACAGATGAAATTACAATTGCTAACTAAAGGTAAAATAGGGAGGTTATCTGGGATTTTATTAAAGGTGCTTCCATCATATCCCAGAGGCCCTTAAAATTGGATGAGGAAGGCAGAAGAGTAGTTGGAACTTACTAACTTAGCTAAGCAAGATTGAGCAGAGTGATGCAAGTTGCAGGCTTTGAAGGTGGCAGAAGTGGACAACGAGACAATATGGATGGTCTTAGAAGGTGGTCGAGGTCAGAACATACTCTCTACAGCCTCTGGAAGGAGTAGGACACACTGATCTTAGCCCAGTGAGACCATTGCATAGTTTCTAACTCCAGGATGTAAGGTAATAATTTGTATTCTTTTTCTAATTCGTTACACTATCCATAAAAAGACTATAGTTTCCATCTCAGCTTTCTGTGTCCCTGGATAGGAGATAAGAGCTCTCTGTGTGCTTCTTCCAGTATCTCATACCTCTCTCTTAATTCCCTGTGGCAGGCTCTCGTTACATTACTCTAAAGCACTTGTTAAGCTTAAATAATGGTTCTTAAGTGCATTGTCCTACTTGCTACTTTCCTCCTCCTCTGTCAGCTGCCTGGAACTCACCACTGACTAGAGAACCCTTCCAGCCAGACATGCTCCCAATTCACCACTGAGAGAGTTTTGGCAATGGGGCCGCAGCCTTGTCCCTGGCGGCCGTCTTTGATCCACAAACAACCGATGACAGGGTCCCCTCAAAGACAATCGAGCTCCTAAATCACACTTAACACCGCCATCTTGTCACTTTAAGGAATTTTCCCTCTACCCTTACTTAATATTTTTCTCTTGCAAACTTGGAAGAGAGACACGTATCTTTAGTAAGATTATACAAAAGTCTTTTTACTGACCGCCATTGCAAAAAAAGTAGATTTCTGAAGAGAGTGGGAGAATATTTTCACAATTCTGAGGGAAAATAACTGCCTCCTTTAAACGTGGTATCTCTCAAAAGTAAACATACACTCGAGAATTCTTCACTCAGTACTGACAGAGAGGAGCACTCAAGGGTGTTCTTGGAAAAGAAGGAGGTTTTGAGACCTTGAGGAAAGAGTGCAGCACAAGGAACAGAGACGAGCAAGCCAGTGACCAAGCAGTGAGTGCTTTTTGTAATACACTGAAGGTGTAAAAGATGATGCTTCGAGACACATACCCAGGTGAAGTGATTACTATGGGCAGCCACTGGTGGCATCTCCACCATCAGAAATGATGCCTCTCTTTGCAGCACAGTAATGACCTTTTCATCTATCTTTGTAGCCTAAAATCTTCTTCAGCAAAACTCTCAGTGAACAAACCACATGGTCCTCTTGCTGTCCATTCAACCTGTAGACTTATCTATCCTACCCAACTACAAATTGATGCTGTTTGACCTAAGTCTCTCCATCTCCCAGCCCCCAGCACGCCAACTGTTTCTATGTATTTAACACTTTTAAAAGATGCCACATATACATGAGATTATGCAGGAGTTTTCCTTCTGTATCTGGCTTATTTCACTTAGTGTAACATCCTCTGGTTTCATCCATATTGCAAAATGCAGGATCTTCTGTCTCAGGTGAGTGATATTCCTGTGTGTGTGTGTGTGCGTGTGTGTGTGTGTGTGTGTACATGCACATGCATCCCATTTTCTTTATCCATTCATTCACCAATAGCCACTGGTTGTTTTCGTATCCCAGTTACTGTGAAGAATGCTTCAGTGAACAAAGGAATGCAGTTTTTTCTTCAGGATAATAGTAATTTCATTTCCTTTGACATAAACCCAGAAGAGCCACTGCTGGGTCATAAGGTGGCTCTATTTGCAGTTTTTTGAGGAACTTCACACTATTTTCCATAATAGCTATACAAATTTCCATTCCCATGAACAGTGATCTCTTTTCTCTACCTCCCAGCAACACTTGACACCTTTTTTTTTTAATGATAGAAACCCAGACAGATATGTAGTGATATCTCTTTGTGTGGTTTTGATGTGCATTTCCCTGGTAATTAGGATTTCGAACACCTTTTCCTGTATCTATTGACCACTTCCATGTCTTGTTCTGAGAAATGTCTGTTCAGGTACTTTGCCCATTTAAAATCAGGGTATATTGTTTTTTATGTCATATTACTATTTAAGTAAGTTTCTTATATATTTTGGATATTAGCATTAATCAGATATATGGCTGCAAATATTTTCTCGTATTGCATAGTCTTCTTTTTCATTATAGTAATTGTTTCTTTTGCTATGCAGAAGCTCTTTAGTTAGAGATGGTCTCACTTGTTTATTTTTTGCTTTTTTTGCCTGTAATTTTGGTGTCATACCCAAAAAATAATTACCAAGGTCAATATTAAGTAGCTTCTCAGATCTTTAAATCTTTAATCAATTTTGAGTTCATTTTTTTGTGTGTGTGGTATATGATAAGGGTCTCATTTTATTTTTTGCTAAATAACAAATGATTAAAAAAGAGAAGACAAATACTTAAATGTCTGAGCATAGCCATGGATATTGCTAGTAAATGAAAATGCAGGGAAGCATGTGAAGAAGATCAGATAGTTCAAAAGTACTTTTGTTCTTGATAAAAAAAATAGAAATGTTCATTAGGTTTTGATACTGCTAATTATGTAATTAGTATTTAACAGAAATAACTAAAAGTATAGAAATAGAATGCTTAATAAACCAATGAAATAAAAAATAAAAAATAACTCTATCTGTATAAGATAAAATAATAAGAGAAAAAATATGGTAAATAGAAAATAATAATAGTAAAAATTAGACATAATACATCAATAACAAATATAAATTAAATATTTTAAAATTTTATGTCAGAAAACCCCAGAATAAATTTCAAAACAATATTTGCTATCTGCATTTTATAAGAGATATACCTAAAACATGGCAGCAATTTTAAAAGTAAAATGATACAAAAAGATACTCCCAATTCAGACAAGGAAAACCGGCATGGTGGTGTTATTATCAGAAAAGGCAGAGTCAAAGAGACAAAGTCAAGCATCTCTATCAGGTATAAATATAGTTATAAAAAATCATAAAAAGCTTAGACTTATATGTTCCTCATCGTCTCAAAAATATAAGATATGGCAAAATATATGGATAAATAAAAAAAATCTAGAACTTTAGCTAGATATCTTATCACACTATTCTTAAAACTGGATAGATCTAGCAAATTAGAAAAAAAATTTGTGCAAAATCAACATGTTGGATTTGGCATTGATCCAATGAATGTACACTTAACCATGAGAGAACACACATCCTTTTTAGTCTGTATGGAACATACACCTAAAAATAAATCATAAAAGAAGTGCTAACAAATAGCCAAGAAATTAGTAGCATTCAGACCACTTACTTGGATCAAAATTTAATAACATTAAAAATTAATCACAAAATGTGAACAAGTCTTCCCATACATTTGTAAATTTTAAAACATACATCAAAGTATTCATATATCAGTGAAGAAGTTATAGTGAAAATGAGAAAATTCCTATAAATGAACAACAGTGTTAACGAATCCCATTCCGTGTTGTGTGCGATTAGAGGGAATGCTGCTCTGCCTACTTGCAGCACTCTGAATCCACCTTCCAGCACTATCCCTAACCCCTCAGGAAGGCCAGATGCGGAAAGCAAAAGCACCCTTTGAAGCAGGACTTCCCACCCCTGTGGAAAGGTCGATGGTCAACTTGATTGGCTTTGGGTCCACTTGTGGGACTGGTGGAGCACACTTCTGGGTGTATCTGGGTGGGTGGGTCATGGAGTCATGATCTTGGCTACTACATCTGGTCCCTGGTTCCCCCACCCCACAGTGCTGTCCCCAGCTCTGCTTCCTGGGCGCCATGAGCTAAGTATCTTTGCTCCACTATGCCCTTCCACCGTAATGTTGCTGCTATTATATCCGGAGGTGAACTGTGAGCTGCTGCCCCGCTAGAAAATATGCTTGCTGGTGATTGTAAACCCAGCTACAGTAAAGAACTGAAGAAACCAATTTTAAATTAAGAGAAGACAATTTATTTAGAGGACAATTTATTTAAAAGTGGTGAAAAAGGGGGAAAAGGAGATGATAGATAGCTACTCAAGGAGTAGGGAGCATTCGGAAGTGAAATACTTGTGGGTCTTTTTTATAGCCCCTTTTTATTGAGGTTTTTTTCCTTGGGACAGCCCTTTGGAATTTGGTTGGCTTCTGGGCTTATCAGTTATCTCTGCCTGGATTTCTCAAAGTTATGTGACTTTTCTTTGAAATTATGGGTGGGTGATTTAGGGCCAGGTAATGCAGAGATGTAAGAATCAAAAGGGCGAGTTTGTGTTCTTTATGTTAATCTGATTACCTGGGGACCTTCCTGGAACCAGTCTCTTTGTCTTTGTCTCTCTAACTGTTGGAATCTGGGTGCCTTTATGTTTCTAACTATTTGATTATAGCTGTCTGGCTTTTTGAGTTTAATGAGGCCTTTACCCTATTTTTCCCCTAACTATGGGGGACCCCTTTCCCTACACTGCCTTGGAGCAGCTGACCATGGACTGAATCCACTGAAACTGTGAGGCAAATTAAACCTCTCCCCCTCTGAGTTATAGGTGTTAGATAATGTGTCCCAGTGACAGGATGTGGATTCATACAAGCCTTGTCCCTCCAATACCTCTCAGTCCCACTGACCAGTCTGGATCCCCAGCAACTTCCCCATGGCCCCCTACCATGTCCTCAGCTGGACTCACTTCTCCTTTCTGCTTCCAGCCTCAAGCTGTAAGTACCTCTTGGACTCCATTACCTCTTTGACCCCTTCCCTTCTTCTTCCAAGACTTGGGGCTCCTCCTGATTAACCTCATGGACTCATGGTGTGCCTTATTGTTGCTATTTTCTCTTTCCTAGACAGCCTGCAACATTTTGCAAGCCGTGTTCCCTGTTTCCTAGCACAGAACCTGGCCCATGTACAGGCATCTGAATGATGTTCGATGACTGAATACACAACTTGATAGAAATGCTTTGATGTGGAATCTGGCAGTGAACCATAGGAAGCCTGGAGAATGTCCTTGAGAAGTTTGAGTGTAGCCAGCCAGAATACAGGAGAGAGTGAACAAGCAGATGGCCCCAGAAGTTAACTTTTCAGGGGTCTGAGTTGTACAGGAGCCTGAGATAGCTCTGTAAGTCCAAGTTTCTGATAAGGCCATCACTCTGTGACTCTTGGGACCCTTGGGCTTGGGGACAGGGAGTCACCTTGCTCCAGAGGCAGGGCTGTGGGTGGGCTGTTAACCTGCCCAAGAGCACTGTTCTTTTAGCCTGTGAGACACTGCCAGAAAGTATGGTCATCACGAATGGGTTGATTCAAAGAGGCCTGCAGTTTACTCGCAACTTGCACGCTCAGAAGGACTCTCTCCTTAGTTTGACAACTTTTACCCCCATTGGTTTAAGGAGGGAGACCCAAGCTAGGTGACTGATAGAAAGACTAAAAACCAACGAAGTCACAAGGCATCCTGGAAAAGCCTGTGGTATTGGGGATGTAGTGACAGATGGGAGCCTGGGCTGTGCTGCAGGTCCAGATACGGACTGCCTTTGACAGCAGAACTGGAAACAAAGCTGTGGTAGTGGGTGGCACCTGGCTGGGACCACCCCAGTGGGATCCGGACTCACACGGTGCCGCCTTCCCGGGTGGAGGGTGAGAATTCAGCGTGGCAGATAACAGCAGTGATTGCAGCAGGGGATGGCAGAAGCACCTCAAGTGGCGTATTGGGCACTGACTTCCTTCCTGTCACACAATAGCACTTGCTGGTAATTATTTCCTTTCAATTTGCTGTGCAACAATAGCCTGCAGTGACTTGAAATCTTTACGGTTCAATGTTCATATTTAAAACATAACAGGTGAAACTTTAAGTTTTATTCTTTTTGGTAATGTGTGAGCTGGGTGCAGGGTTTTCTATGTTCACCATGCTGCACCAAATACTTTTCTTCCTTTCTCTACAGCGTTTGATGCTCCTGTCATCTAGGAGGGACTCATATTTCTTAGCCATCACTGCTTTCTTTTCCTTAAAAAACAGTAAATTCATTAAATCAAAGAATTTCTCAATTTGCTTAAAAAATAACAATGTTTTTTTGAAAACCAATAAATGCTAAGTAGCTCATGTTATGATTGATTTCCTCTCTCTCTCTCTTTCTCTCTCTTTTTTCTTCTGTACTTGGGATTGAACCCAGAAACTTTTTCACACTGTAGGGAGACAGGGGTCCCCATAGGTAGGGAAAAGATAGGGCAAAGGACTCATTAGACCTTATTAAAAATTAATAGACAGTTTTGACCTCTATAGCCAGACTCTAAAAGCCAGACAGCTATAATCAAATAGTTAGAAATATAAAGGCAGCTGGATTCCAACAGTTAGAGAGACAAAGGCAGAGACTGGTTCCAGGAAGGTCCCCAGGTAATCTGATTAACATAAAGAAAACAAACTCGCCCTTTTGATTCTTACATCTGCATTACCTGGCCCTAAACCACCCACCCATAATCTTGCCCTCTGCCAAACACAAAGGTCACAGGGCTGAGGGAAATCAAGGCAGAGGTGATAGACAAGCCCAAGAGCCAATCAGATTCCAAGGGGAAAACCTCAATAAAAAGCGGCTAGAAGGAAGGGCCCAGGAGTATTTTGCTTTCCAATGTTCCCTCATCATGGAGTAGCTATCTGTCGTATCCCTTTCCCCCTTTTTCACCACTTTTAAATAAATTGTCTTCTCTTAATTTAAACTCGGTTTCTTTAATTCTTTACTGTAGCTGGGTTTATGATCGCCGGGAAGCATTTTTTCTAGCAGGGCAGCAACTCACAGTCCACCTCTGGACGTAACAACACTGAACTACATTCTCAGCCCTTAAAAAAAAAATTATTTTTAAATTTGGAGGCAGAGTCTCAACTTGGCTAAATTGGCAGTGCTGGGATTACAGATGTGCACCTCCACACCTGGCTCTTAATTGATCTTCTTATTGGTCAGATTACCTCTGAAACTTGCGCTCTTCAGACACATAGACACCAATAATTATGTTTTTCTGTCTCCTTTAGGCCTTTTGAAGTCGGCTTAGGAACGTGGCTTTGCTTTACAGATAAACCCGCTAACCTCAGCTCTCCACCCCACTCTACAAGTGATTATACATGACAGGCTCTTGAAATATTTGTTGGATTTAATTCTAGTGTGCAGAAAGTTCATGAGTGGAAGCTGGCATTTCAGATTTGCAAGTGACCTTAGGAGTCATGCGAAGCAGATACATTATTTTAGAAAGGAAACAGTGATTTAGGAGAGTTAGGGGGAAAGACCTGGAATGGTCCCTGGCTTTAGGATCGTAGTCAGCATGGGGTATGTATAGAACTGTGCCTCTCCCCATCTCTCAAAATCTATGCCGAAGTCCTGACCACTAATACCAGAGGATGTGCATTTACTTGGAAATAGGGTGGTTGCAGATGTGATAACCTAAAATGAGATCATCCTGGGATGAGGTGGCCTCTTATCCAATGTGACTGAGGTCACCTATACCCAGGGTGGGGCTTCCATTATTCATACCCTTAATCCCAGTATCACACCCTATCCACATTTACACACCCTAATCCAGTAGCTTTAGAAACTCCCCACCTATTGTTCTATCCAGGGGTGGACAGCTCGCCACTGCATGTCTTGCCATGTCACTGTTGAAAATGCAGCTCCTAGCAATCTTAAACCCTGTACCAGTAAAGAACTAAAAAAGGTAAAGCTTAGTATAACAAAAGACAGTTTATTTGGGAAAGAAGATGGAAGAGAAAGAAGATAAACAGCTACCATGTGGTATACGGGGTTTCAGAGCTGAAAGCCTGGGTTGTTTGACCCTGGCTCTTTCTACTGGGGACTAGTGTCTGTCCCACCTCCCAGGGGGCCCTGTTGGATATCTGATCTGTGGCCTGTGACTGTCCTTGGTCCTAACCTAGACTTTCTGGCCATCTGGTTTCTTCCTGTTTCTTTATAATGGATAAGTTGAAGGGGGAGAGCCTACTAGGAAGGCAGTTTACTTAATGATTACTAAGTGAAGGGGACTCTGTGTGTGTGTGTGTGTGTGTGTGTGTGTGTGTATCTGGTGTAATATTATAAAACATAAATATGTTACAGTTGAGTGGACCAAAAATAGCCCAGGTTCTTGTGTACGGTGAGGAAAGAATTGCCAAGCATACACTCCGTAATAAGTAGTAAGTAGCTGTGTCTATTGGAGATCACCAGGAAGGTAGCAGCAGGAAAAGGGGAAAGGGAACAGGGAAAAAAGGGCTGCAAGGGCCATGCTAACTCAGAGTCTGAATTTATAGGCCAGACACCCCTGACTTTCAGGTGCCTCCTACTGAATTTCTCACTGGCCCTGGCGTTCTGCCCACTAGGGCAGGGTGATGGATGATCGCTTAGGCTTTTGTTATTTTATTTTGTACCTCTCTTAAGAAAATGGAAGTGTAGGTAACCATTAAGGCGATGTTTATAGTTGAATTTTGGGGAAGGGAGTGACTCATTCAGCTCCTTTGTTTCTAACTGTACTATATATACGTGTGTGTGTGTATGGGTAAGCATGCGTGTGTGTGTGTGTGTGTGTGTATGTTATATTAAATATGAGTCTTTAGGTGGCTGTCTCTTATCGTCCCCCTGCATTCTGTCAGGTTGGCATGGGGGCTGCTTTCCTGGTAATTGCATTGCCTGGCACCTCTCCCCTGTCTAGCTGGCCCTTCCCTCTTTTGTTTTTCTAATTACCCCAACTGCTGCAGAGACTACCTGGGAAGGCAGAGGCTGCTTTTAGTAGGTGTCCTTACTGATCTTAATAAAGCTCAGCGAGGTCTTTATTTTATCTTTCCTATCTACAGGGCTCCCTGCACCTACACTGTGACCACAAGAGGCTTTGAGGGGACATCCAGATACAAGTCATAACAGGGTATGCAGTGTTTTGTCCCAGCAATGGGAAAGCGATACAAGTCTATACACCTCCTTTAGGTTTTTAAAAGGTCTTCTTCCTTCTTGCCTTCTACTCATTAGGACCCAGTATCTTGTGGCTTTATTTTCTGCAACAGTAAAGGCCCTCCTTTCTTGAGCAGTATTTTATCATCTGCATGTTAACCACCTCTCCTTGCTCCCTGGCTCTTTTCAGCTTATGTGCATCTATCTGAAAAATGAGATTTTTAACAATTGCTTTCTTTCAACCTGCTCTACATAATAGTAGCTAATGACTTAGACATCTTATAGATTAAAATAATTTAAGTAGTTTTCATTTCACCAGATAATGTCGATGAATTAGAGCACATAAAACTTGTTAAGAACCTATCCTGGCCTCTGCGTGCCGGCCCCGGCCTGGTTTCTAATGGCAGCCTTGGGCTGTGCGGGTGTCACTCCACAAGACACTTGCCCAGAACGTTGCTCAGCAACAGTGCTCTTGACCCAAAGCATTTAAGTGAATGTGTGCGATCCAGTAGCAATGCTTGGACGGAGGTTGTGCAGTCTGCACCAGCTCTGTTCCTGCAGGTGATCAGCAGTTCTCAAAGACAGGACGCACTTTCTGCTGACTTGGACCCTGGTCACTGCCGAATAAACAGAGGCCAAGCGGCCATCAGGAAGATGTGCATGTTTGGGTCTGGGAGAGAAGATGTTTAAGCTCCAACCACCAAATCCTAGACCCTGGTCACCAGTGCGACCCTCCTGCAGAACACGTCTTCTTGTTTGTTGTGCCTGTCACACAGGCAAAACTCTTTTCCCAGCACTTAGTAACTACTGCAGAGACTACAAACCCTGTGATATTAATCCACATGGTCTTCAGTCTGTGTTGATGACTTCACGTAACGCTCACTTGGGAAACCTAGAGATTTAGAAACTCTGCTCACAATGTTTTATGTTTTCTTATTTTTTTCAGTACAGGGGATTGAATTCAGGGCCCAGCCTTTTAAAATTTAATTAATTAATTAATTAATTTTAATTTTTGATAAGTTGCTAAGCTTGCCCAGGCTGGGCTTGAACTTTCCAGAGTATTGGGATTATAGATGTACACAACCACTCCCCATTTATATCTGATTTTAAGAAACAGAAAGTGGCTCAAATAAGTGAGAAGCAAATTGATTTTCATTAAAAAATACTCTAGGAATTTACTTTCCCATCTGGAGATACTTAAACTTGGAATAAAATGTTGAGCTATCTGTAGTCCAGTCTGTTAATACAAGAGACACGGTGGTCTCCATATTATAGGTAGTGAAGTAAGGTAGAAATATTACAGGCAGTCAGACAGGGCTGGACCCTCAATGGGAGTCAATACACAGGACAACTATGACTGG
Source organism: Hystrix cristata (assembly GCA_004026905.1). NCBI lineage: Eukaryota > Metazoa > Chordata > Mammalia > Rodentia > Hystricidae > Hystrix > Hystrix cristata. The sequence continues at coordinate 124,115 of PVJO010000248.1, forward strand.
TGGCGCATCCATTGAAGGTCAGGTCTCAAAATAAGGATGGAAAGACCAGAGCCACACCCCTGGATGAGGGATAAACAATGAACTGAAGATTACATCTGTTACAGTCTAGGTCACCCAGGTGGGCGACTAAGATCTCCGGATCCAACCCACCCTGGAATGTCCTTGTTTTCTCCTTGACGATTTACTACGTGACTTTCTTCCCCATTGGACCACTATTACCTAAACGACTACACTTGTAATATTATTGGTCAATCATCATTTTGACACACATTGTATCCGCCTCACAATTTTGCTCTATAAAACTTCCCCTGAAGGGTGGGCTCGTTGGCAGCCCACTCCGGTCCCCTTCTGTCTCTCAGGAACTCTCTTTCTCTCTCCCAATAAAATTCCTACTCTTAACCTCCTTTGTTCCTTAGAATTCATTCTTCGACTTCGGGGAACACGAACTCAGCGTAACTGACATCTAGCAGGTTGGGAGTTATATTTTTTCCCCTATATCATCCATATCATATCTGCACATTCTTTTACATTGTAAAATGTTAAAACACTGATTTTTAAACAAATATTAAGGCCCTGACTTTGACATTCAAGATTGCAAATTAAAGTACATTTTTTTACTCTAGCATGCTGATCTTTTTGGTATATTTTGAGCATTACTTGGAGAATGTAAGATTTTTTTTTTCCTGATAAACATAATAAAAAGGTCTTTGAGTTCCTCATGTTGCATCCAGAGGTGGACTGTGAGTTACTCTCCTGCTAGAAAATATACTTTCTGGTGGTCGTAAACCCAGCTACAGTAAAGAATTAAAGAAACTGAGTTTAAATTAAGAGAAGAGGCTGGGGATTTAGCTCAGTTAGAGTGCTTGCCTAGCAAGCACAAGGCCCTGAGTTTGATCCCTGGCACCAAAAAAAAAAAAAAAAAAAAAGAGAGAAGACAATTTATTTAGAAGAGAATTTATTTAAAAGTGGTGCAAAAGGGGGAAAGGGAGATGATAGATACTCGATGAGTAGGGAGCATTCGAAAGTGAAATACTCGTGGTTCCTTCATTGCAGCCCCATTTTATTGAGGTCGGCCCTTGGAATTTGGTTGGCTCCTGGGCTTATCTGTTATCTCTGCCTTAATTTCTCATAGCTCTGTGACTTTTCTTTGAAATTATGGGTGGGAGACTTAGTGCCAGGTTAGGTAGATATAAGAATCAAAAGGGGAGTTTGTTTTCTTTATGTTAATCAGATTATCTGGGGACCTTCCCGGAACCAGTCTCTTTGCCTTTGTCTCCTTAACTGTTGGAATCTAACTGCCTTTATGTTTCTAACTATTTGATTATAGCTGTCTGGCTTTTAGAGTCTGGCTATAGAGGTCAAAACTGTCTATTAATTTTTAGTAATGTCTAACGAGTCCTTGCCCTATCTTTTCCCTACCTATGGGGAGCCCTGTCCCTACACTCAGGGTTCTTACAATTACTGATCTTGATAGATGAAAAGGATATATGTGACGCTTGGATTAAAAGGGAAATGGTCCATTCCCTGCTTCCTCACCTACTCCCAAGAAATGGAAAGAGTAATGTGGATGTGATATAGGGCAGGTGGTGCCTCTGAGGTTTGGCAAAGTCCTCCTGGCTGGCTCGCCAACTGATATAGGGCAGGGGGGTCCCAGAGTCCAGCAGTGACTCCATTCTGTGTTCCAGGTTCTTGTTCATCCCAAGCAAAAATTTGAACAGATGAATTTAGGGCCATAAGGAAATTTATTTAACTAACGAAACAAAAGGAATCTGGCTCCGCCTCGTGAATGAATAGCCACTGCCACTGCCACCGTGGCTGGGCAGTTAGGGATCCAAAAAAGGGAGGGGGCTAGGGAACGAGCTAAAGATAGAGCATGGGTTAGGGAGCGGGGGGGGGGGTAACAAGGACAAGAGAGTGAGCTCATGGTATTGTTCTTATTTATTCAGTCTCAATTCGCATGAGAATTCTCCCGATCCTGTGAGAAGAGGGTGTTTAGATTTCGTGCCCCAGGCTGATGTCAAGTCAGGGCCACTCCCTTAGGTCATGTCCACCTTCTCAACCAGGTCAAGCCATACCTATTCCTACCTCAGATGTTGACACCCAGAGGACTTGTGTGCTGGTCAGGGTGCAGCCCTCAGCAATGGCAGCATGCTCTGTTCAGCCCTGAAATGACAACAAAAACAAAGGCCACAGACAGAAGAGTGAGGGATTGTCAGTAGCCTCGAAAGACACAGACAAGAATTGCCAAGTTTGTGATGAAAATCCGCATCGGGAAATAAAGCAGACGAAACAAACCCACAGAGAATCTCACTCTTTAAATTATGAAGTGGGAGGTATCTCAAAGGGAAAAGAGAAGACATTGCACACATCATGCAAGAATAGGGCATAAGAGAAACAACACTCTCAGAACAATCAGACAGAAGATTGTTAAATGAGGACAGTCTGCAGACAGATCTAGAGTAAATGCAGTTGGGGAACACAGTCATAAACAACAGATGAACAGTAATTTAAGAAGAGGATATTGTCAGTATCTGAACACATTAGGCCATAAGGTAGGAAATAAACCTCAGATCAGAAAGTGTAAAAATACATAGGTAACATTTTTTAAATGGTAAATCAGAGAAAAATTAAGCTGGTGCCGTACTGTTTAATTACTGTAGCTTTGTAAGGTATTTTTAAATCATTTAGCTTTGATTTTTGTTCTCAAGTTTGCTTTGACTGTTTGAAATTCTTTGTAGTTCCATATGAATTTGAAGACTTTTTTCCCCTATTTCTATAAAAATACAATTGGGATTTTGATAGGGATTTCATTGGACATGTAGATTACTTTGGGTAGTTTGAATAGTTTAACAATGTTAAGTCTTCTAACCAATGAATATAGGATGTCTTTTTTTTTTTAGGATGTCTTTCCATTTTTTTTGTTTGTTCTTTAATTTTTTTCAACCATGTTTTCACAGTTTCCACTGCAAAAGTCTTTTATTGCCTTAGTTGAGCTTGTGTTTGGATATTTTATTCTGCCTCAAACTTGCAATTGTCCTGCTTCAGCCTCCAGAGTGGCTGGAATTATAGGCATATAGCACTATGCCATATTTAAATGATTATGTCATCTGTAAGTAGAGATATTTTACTTTCTTCTTTCCAATTTAGATGGTTTCTATTTCTGTCTGTCTGTCTGTCTCTCTCTCTGTCTTGCCTACCTGTCTGGTCAGAACTTCCAGGACAATGTCAAGTAGAATTAGTGAGAACAGACTTTCTTTTTCTTGGTTTAGTAGAAAAGTATTCATTTCCCACCTTCACAACTAGCATCTTACTTATTTGCACGACACTAGTTGTAGAGTTTTTGTAAATTCCTTTTACCAAGTAAATTCCCATCTACTCCTAGTTTTATGGGACTTTTTATCATGAAGGGCTGGTGGATTTTGTCATGTTTCTTTTCCTCATCTAGTTTGACAATCATGTCTCTTTTATCTTTCATTCTATTTCTCTGATGCATTATAAGATTTTTGCATGTTAAACCAGCATTGCATTCCTGAGCTAAATCCACTTGGTCATTACATGTAATCTTTTATATGTATTTTGAGATTTAACTTGCTATTATTTGTTAATGATTTTTGCCTTTACAGAGTACATAGTATTTGTTTTCACCTTATAAATGAGGGAAGGGAAAACCTGTGGAAGTTCATCCCATTTTCAAAGCTCACCAGCTAGCATCCCTTCCCTTCCCCTCCCTCCATCTCTTGGTCCCCTTCCCTTTTGCAAAATATCTATCTCCCCATTTCTTATTATCTGTTTTTTATTTTGCTCCTTCACTTATGTACACTTTGGGTTTATCCTATGAGAGGAACCATGCGATATTGAAGTTGTGTGTCTGATTTATTTCATATAACTACAGCAAGGCCGGACTACTTTTGGGCAACCTTCATCAGCCTCGTCTCATGCCGCTTGGCGAGGACTGTATTAGATGCTCTTACCTAAGCCCATCACTAGCAAGGGAACCGAGGACATCGTGAGTGGCTTAAGTGGAGGTGGTAGACACATACGTAGCCAAGTCAGGGATGCGTCACCCAGGAAGAAGCAATAGGATGTTGAGAAGACAACCAAGAGTGACCACTGCTCACTCTTTACATGTGTGCACTCTAAGCATCATGGACTGCCCCAAAATGAGCACCGGTGCAATACTGTGAATGTATTTCCTTGTTACTTGGAAGCTTAATTTAGATTTACAATTTTTCTGACTCTTAAAAATAAGGAGAAGATGAGTCTTGGGGAAAATTATGCAAATACCGTAAGAAGTGGGTTTTTTGACCTGAGAGGAATTTCATCCAGGCTTGGAGGTGCAGCTGAGTGTCACTGTTGTCCACACTCTTGCCACTCATTCCTCTGGGGGCTGTTTCTGATCACAGCAGTGGTTTCTTGTATTACGCCCGCATTAAACATGAAATTTCAGCTGCCACCACTGACAAGATGGCAAACAGCTGAGCTGCGTAAATGAGTTCAAGTGCACAGGGCAGAAACCTGAGAATCTGGGGGCCACGAAGGGGTGTGTGATTGCTAGAGTGTCATCGTCACATGCAAAGGAGAGTACAAGACTAATGTTTAGATGTTCCTCAGCAGGCCTGGGAAATGTGCACCAGAAACAGTGGCCAGACCACTAGTGCGGCTGGCTTTGTGCTCCCGTATCTAGTGAGAGGTTGGGGCAGGCTTTGGAAGAGCAACCAGGATGGGGATAGTTCAGGTGACCCCATTAATGGGGGCTGAGAATCTCTCAGATCTATCTCAAATAGTGTCACATCCAAAAGAGAGTCAAGTTTGTCTTCCAGAAACTAGAAAAGCAGTTTGTTTTAAGTAGTGGACTGGCAGAGGAAGTCACAATGGATAACAAAAAGAAGAGACGTGAGATCCTCTTAGACACGTCTATCTTGCTCTGTTCCACCTGGCAACCACTCCAGTTGCACTCTGTAAGAAATGAGGACTGTGTAGACCTGTGTGTCTGCTTGCTTCTGCCTAACATCTCACCATGCCGCCTTGTCCTCCCTCCTGCAGTTATCTGACCCTCAGTGCTGTGGTTGATGTCTGCCCCAAACTGCCAGGGGCCTTTCTGTGTGGTTAGGACCTGTTCTAGCACCTGTGGCCACCACCCACTAGAACACTAACATGCCACAGTGTGACACCTAGGGTCAGTGCGCACATTGCCAAATGTCCCCAGACATGCAGGCAAAGTCACCATCAAGTAAGAAGCACAGTTCTAAGTAAATGTAATGTAGACTTTTTCTTAGATTTCTGGACCTGCCTTTTCCCATCTCTACATCCTTCAAGAGAAAAGAAATTCGCATGGGATGCAGAGCAAGAGAGAAGGGGCCCAGGAAATTAGGAAAAATGGGACCAGAGGGCAAGATGAGTGAAGCAAGAAGATTCAGGTCTAGGATCTGAAAGAAAGAAGGAAACATGGCACACCAGTTTCTGCTTATCTTGGATGCTATGCAGAACCTCGGGTGCTGCTGGGTCTCTTTGGAAGGCACCTTGGTGGGTCAGGAAGAAACAGAAGCCAAGCAATGAAAGATGTGTTTGTAGGAAAAGCCAGACGTGAGGGAAGCAGAGGGGCTGGACCCACTAAACTCCACACGCACCCTGAGAAGGGCATTTGTTAAGTGTTTTCAAAAAGATGAAGAATGCATGCTAATACCTTTATGCTTTGTTATGTGTTGTACATAATAAATGCAATGTAGGAAAATTTGCTGTTATGAATCTAATTTTAGAAAGAAAGAAATTTGTGTTCATGGGAATGGAATAAAAGAGCTTAATTGGTTGGTTTGGAAAAGAAAGTAAGGAATTTAAGCATAAAAATTAAATTAAATCAAATAAATAATGTATAGAGCCAATGAATGGTTTATAGTAATGCAAAGAGAAAGGAGTGTTATTTTAACATATTTTTAAATTTTGACTTTAAGTTGACACATAATATTTGTATTTATTTATGGGCTACAGTATTATCAGTTGATATCTACCTGCGGACAAGGTGTCATGGTTAAATCTGGACAATTACCATTTCTATCCCCTCAAATATTATCATTTCCATGTGTTAGGAACCTCTGAACTGTTCTAGTTGTTTTGAAAGTAGAACTAATTGTTTTAGACAACAGTTACCTTACGCTACTATAAAACCTTAGGGGACTACTTCCTCCTCCAGCTGTGTTTTGTCGACAGGTACCAAAGTACTGTTAGAGGGGCATCATTTTGAGAGAATAGACCTGGCATGGTATGTGGGCTGCCAGGAGATAAAAGTGGGCATCAGTGAGCACCTGCCAAGCTGGGCAGGTTACACTACATTTAATATTCATGGAAGTCCTATGAGATTACAGACTACTGACAGGATGCTGGGGAGACCAGGCATGGAGATGAGGGGATACACATGCCAATCCTCAGTGTCAAGATTCCCATTTCAAGAGGTTCCACTGTTATGAACACAGCTGTATTTCCATATTGCATAAATCCTACTCCTTGGATAGCAGGGAGGATGTACTTGCAAACCATGCAAATTGCAGCCGGAGTTTGACATACATGTAAAAACGGTGAACTAAACACTTGTGCATAGCTCAAGGGAAGATCTCCCAGTGAATACACGCATTAAGTCAGCACCATGGTTGAGTAATAGAACATGGATAGGGCACCAAAATTCACCCGCTTGTACACTTTTCTTCTGTGACTTTTCTTCTATGACTTCTCTTCTGTAACTTTTCTTCTTCAGGAATACAGCCACCACTCTGACTTCTGATATAACAGATGCGATTTCATCAACACGTAGATGAATACAGGAAGCCAAGGAATCACCCAGCCTTTATTCTTCTTGCCTTGCTTCATCTATAAACATTTTGTTGTGAAATTTGTCCATGTTTTTGTGTGCAATCACTGGACAGCAGAGAACCCCAAGTATGAGTGATCCCCAAGCGTGTGTGAACACACCCCAAGCCCTACTTAACATGTATTCTCCATTATTTTCCTAAAGAATAAGACACGATAGTCAAAATTTCTACATCCTTGAATTTTTGGAAATTCTTTTACTCTGTTTCCATGGTCATTTGACAGCTTGACTAGGTATAAAATTCTGCATGGAAACATTTTCTCCCTTCAAAATTTGAAGGCAAGTGTTTCTTCTTATTACCTAGCATAAAATGTCTTCCTTAAAAAGGCCAATATCTTTCTAATTTCCTTTCTCTTGTATGGAACCAAGTTCCCTCATGTCTGTCTCCAAGAATGTCTTTTAATAAATCCTTGTATGCTTTCTCACCACAATACTCAGATATGACTTTTCATATCCCTAATTTCAATGTCCTTTTCTTGTCTCCTGATTATTGCCTGGTCACAGCCACCTGCTCTTCTTTTATAAGTGTGCTGTCTTTTCTTATCACTCTCAGCTTTAGGATTTTTTAAATTGTCCTTTTCTCTCTTGCATTATCCCCATTTCCTCCATACTCAGCCATTGTGTTTATGTCAGCTTGTTCCCCCCACCCACTCCCCAAGAAGGTACCTGACTGTTTACATTTGCTAACGAAGTGGGATCACACTGACCACGTAGTGGGACTATATGGGTGAGCCATGGGGCTGCCTGACATGGGTGTGCATTGGTTAGCCTGGGGGCTCAGCTCTTTTATGACCTTGAAGGTGCTTGGGTGAAACTGGGGCTATGTAGCCCTGCAGTCTCCTGCTTGAGCACCTGTGGTAGGCGTGTATGTTCTAGGAATTGAATAGCTAGTTGTCTTGGGGGCTGTCTTTAATAGAGTGGTGCATTTTATTTCCTTCTAATATTATAAAATAAACCTGCACTATATTCTCCTGAGGAGTGGATGGGAGGGTGATAACAGCGGATGTGACTTCACCATCACATATGGTCAGGTGACACACATCTGATCATACATCTCCCTGCGCTCTTCCTGATGCTAGCGGGTCCTGAGCTTTCCAGGTGTGTTGCTTGGCAAGTCAGCTTGCTTCTCTTGGACGTGACCTATGCAGATATTTCACTGTAGCTTTGTCCTCGTGCATAAGAAATTATGACTTCTCCCTCCACTTTTTCCATTCAGCGTTTTGATTGTTATAGATTTAGAGATTTTTTAAAATCTTGCCTCTAATACAAGAAGAATATGAAAATGTATGTGATTGATCTGCAGTCACTAATCAGAATATGGTTAGGGTATTTATTTACTTATTTATTCATTTTCCATGCTAAGAATTTGAATCCAGGGCCTCACATATGCAAAGCATGTGCTCTACCATTGAGCTATGCCCTCGGCCCAAGCTTTTAAACCTTTTTTGTCTTTAAGTAGTTTTTTGTGTGGCCTAACATGACTGGATGAGTTTTCGTGCATGGAGTGAGGGAAAAAGAGGTTCCTTTCATTTGTTTGTTTGTTTGCTTTATTTAAAATAATCCCAAGTTTACCAGCAGTAATCATTGAATTGTATTTTATTTTCCCAAAGATATGTGAGACTTTTATTAATTTTTAAAGATAAATCTTGGCTTCTCTTTCAGTGCTTCCTATTTCTCATTTTTAAAAACAGCATTGTTTAGGGACTGAAGGTTTAGCTCAAGTGGTAGAGCACTTGCCTAGCAAGCGCCAGGCCCTGAGTTTGATCCCTAACACCCCTCCTCCCTGAAAATAGCATTGTTTTCATCTTTGTATTAAAATTATTCTTATTCACTTAAAAATTTGAAAAATGTGAAAAAATGCAGTAAGACACCATATATGTTTTCCAGACATTCTAATGTGTACACGCGCAACTTAAAATTGCAACTTGCTGTGTCTAATACCGAACAATCTCCTGCAGTCACTTGAGATTATATAGTGAGCGCTTTCTTATTGCATTAATTATTCCTTTACAACATGATTTATAATTGCTATAATATCTTACAGATATGCCGTCATTTATTTCTTTAAATAGTTTGCCAACACTGGGTATTATGTAAATTTTAAGTTGTCTAGTCCCTCTTCAAAAACACTTCCTCCTTCCAGTTGGTGGCTCCCGGATGGCTTACGAAAGAACTGTTGTCCCTGTTTCCTGGACATATTGTTCTTGCTGTTCTTTTTCAAAGCTCTGGAATCTTTCCAGCTAACTGACCAGCATGCCCTGTGTCACAGACGGCAGACTCGGGGCTGGGGCTGCAGACGGTGGCCGCCGGCATCCCATAGGCTGCTGTCACGCTGGCCTCTTTCTTTTCAGAAAACCTGGCTCCTGTGTCCACCTCCTCAGACATCACTTTCTGAATCAAGCCTTCCCTGACTGCTCTAACGAAATCAGCAGCCTGCTTCTCCCCCTTGATCTCTCTCTCTCTCTCCCCTTTGCCCTCTCCTACCCTCCCTCTCTCACTCTGTCCCTGTCTGTCTCCCTCCCTCTTTGTTCTCTCTCCCTCCCTCTCTCTCTCTTTCTCTCTCTCTCTCCCTTCTCTATCCTGCTCTCTCTCTGTCTCTCTCTCTCTCCCCTCTCCCTCTCTCTCTCTCCCCCACACCGTTCTACTTACCCTTTTTTATTCACCTTTGCGTATACCAGACGTGGCCTCCAGCCCGGTCCACCTGAACACCTTCACAGTGCCTGACATGTAATAAATGTCCCACAAATCTTTCTTTCAATGAATAAAACACATTTTATTCTTACTCTAAAATACATTTTATTTTTATTCTCCCATTTAGTTAGCACTTGCTGAGCACTGGCCCTAGTGTAGGATGTGGGGGAAGAATTGATGTCTTCTGCCAAGGTCCCGGCCAAGGAGCCTCCCAGAGGGTTGGGGACAGGCTGGAACCTGCAGGAGCAGAGCCAGGCTGAGCGCCACACCCAGGCCCCAGGACTCAGGCCTCACACGGAGGGTGCCGAGAAGCAGCCAGGCCTGTGTGCAGTCGGTGCAGAGGGCGGGCGCTGCACACGCATCCTTGCTGCCGTGGGCTGTCCAGGTCAGAGCCGCTCTGCACCAGGCTGCTCATGTGGTGGCAGCAGGAGCCGGGCACGGTGACAGCCCGGACCAAGACTCAGCTGGCCTGAGCAGGACTCTGCTCCTCTGGGAGGGCGTGTGGAGGGGTTTGAAGAGAATGATCAGACAGGCCCTTTTAAGAGTCCCTTTGAAGCTCGGTGGAGGATGATTGGAAAGAAGACGGACCAGAAACAGGAGACCCCTTTGTAAAAGGTTTCTGTTGCTGGGCAGAAAGTGACAAGGTCCACAGGGAATTCCCAGCAAGAGGACAGAAGGAAAGAGCATGTTGGAGGCAGGCAGCACCATGGTCCGTGGTGCTTCAGGATCAGGGGATTGGGAAAGAGTTTGTAGAAAGAGGAGGAAAAATCCAGAACTCGTTCCTGGGTGTCTTACATTAGGGACCATTAGACAGAGTTCACCTTTAACCTGCATATCTTAGTGCACATAGATGTTCGGGTGAAGTCTGTGGTCCTCCTGTTTCTGTTTTATGTGGCATGTCTAAGGCTATGCAGGTGGGTGTTCAGACGCTAAGGGTCCATGTACAGTTCGTTCTGCAAAGTCCAGGTCCCTGGGCTCCCTCGAGCTCCTTACACATCCACACATTCACAGTGTGGTTTGGGGACAGAGCACATCAAGGTCGGAGGAGTCGTGGCTCACTTGGTGTCCTGAAACCCCTGGATCGCGGGACGTCGTGATACCTCTAGACTTGCAGCTGGTGGTCGTGGCACAGTGAACCTTCTAATACGTGGCTTGGAGACAGCTGTGGAGGATGCCTGGAAATGAAGGGAACGGGGTTGTTTTGTGGTTGCTGTCGACATGGTCGAAATCCAGCTCCGATAAGTTTGAGAAGCTGATCTTCTGAAGTTTTGGACAAGCCAAAGAAATGCTCCACAGCTCTCTCCTGAGGGACCCGCACTCCAGCAGCAAGCAAGGCTGTCCACAGTGCTGGTCCGCTGCTTGAAGACGCCTCACAACTGCACTAAGTTGACCTCTAGCCTCCTCAAGGACAAAAGTCCTGCTACTCCAGTGCAGGGACAGGGTCATTGCTGCTCTTCTCAGCTGTCTCCTGCTGCCCCACATGAGCCATTGCTGTGCTGGGCTCCAGTTTCTTGAGATGCTGGGGACCCAGAGGGACCTCAGCAAATGGGCTGGCCCAGCCTCCTGAGTTAGGACAAGGACCAGAAAGCAAAGTGTTTGACAAGCACTTGACAATTCCACCTGGTGCTTCGTGGACATCAGCCCACCTGGTCCTGGTCCTGGTCCTGGTCCTGGTCCTGGTCCACAGTGGGGAGCACTTGTACCCATTTGTACGGGGGCAGCAGGATTAAGAGATGCAAGCCAGGTCCCGTGTTGGTGTTGAACAGAGGAGCTGGGCTCGCAGCGGGCAGTCTGATCCAGCTGCATGACAGCCTGGCTCTTAGAATCAGAAAAAGCATCAATGGTAGATGTTAGTGCTTAATTACCTTTATACACCGATTACCAGGTCACCTGTTTCTAGACGACCCTTCATGTCCACCCCTGTGGATCAAAAGCCGTTGCCTTTTTACAGCGCTCCCAAATGAAACCTTCTCCAGGCCTCCCATCTGATTTCAGTGAAGTGATCTCTCTCGAAGAATTTCCAAGTGGTGCGTGGCACTAATATCCTTCCAGAGATGGAGCTGGGCCATTATTAACAAATGCTTCCAACAACCCAGCGCTCACTTGAGCAATGCAGAAGGTGTGAGGAATTTCATAATTCCAAATTACAAAACATCCCACAAGCCGAGGGGCTCCTATATTTTCACTGCGTGACTGGAATGTCAAAATCCCAGCCTCTCCTCTGAATATTAATTAGTATTTAAGATTCATTAAGCTGGTTTTAGTGATTTATTTCATTCTGTAATTAGATATTATAATTAGATTATATCTATCAGATTTTCAAGTTGTCTCTAATAAGAAACTGTTCAATACATACAGATATAGATTTATCAAATTATAACACATCATTTGAACTAGATTATCAATCTCATTTTGAAATAATTGAATGCTAACAAATGACATGGTTATTTTTGCTTTTGTGTGGATGCATGTTTTCTAGATGGTCAGTGTGTGCCAGTGGTACTTCGGGACCTTAGCTAAGTGACATAAATATTTCTTGGTGTATTGTCCCTTGGAAAAAGTAGGACATTTAGCTCTGTGTCTCTGAAGCACTCCTTTGTAGACGAGGACTACTTATAGACGCTGCCCTCCTGCCCTCTGCTAAGTCAGCTGTTTCTTGGGACATTGGTCACACATCCAAGCACAGTGAGCTCCCAATGTCACTGCCACACTGTCCTGCCTCAGAGCTGCCGGACAATGGACTGAAACCTCTATAACCTGTAGCCAAAATAACCCCTTCTTCCTTTAAATTGCAAATGTCAGACATCATGTCCCAGCCACCAGAAAGTGGCTAAGACAGGAACAATTCCTGCTCCACAAATAGATTCAGGGCTATCAGACAAGGAAACAGAGCACTAGGGACAAAATTACTGGGAATGTCCAGCAGGAAGAATGGATGGTGGTCCAGGGTCAAGAGGAAAAGTTTTCTGGAACGAAGGAAATGACGTTGAGCTGGCCCAAAGTATAGACGACAAAGAGCTCACCTGGAGCGTCCAGGGTGGGGTTTGGCCGATGCCTGGGGGGACAAGAAAGGGCTGGACAGCCTAAGGACTTCTTGCAAGTTTGGAGGATTGAAGAGCGATAGGATGACTGATCACCCTAGTGTCCCCAGAACAGGCTGCTCCTTCACATCCAGGACAAAGAAGGCTGGCTTTAGGTCCCCATAGAGTGGACACTACTGCTGTCAGCTCTGAGCCTCAGGGACGGAGCTGGGCAGGTGCTGGCTGCTAGCTCTCTTGGTCGGGCTTCAGTTTCATCCCCAGATTGCCACTAGCCACGTGTGACTCCTGAATGTTCCAAATATGACTCGTGTCCCGGAGGAATGGAATATTTGGTTGCATTTAATTTTAACTAATGTGAATCTAGACGCTGAAGATGAATTTAGTTGTTAGAAAACTTTTAAATGTGTTTGGAACAACTGGAGGATGTGACTTACCTTTGTCAATTATGAAATCAAAATATAGATAATTTATTTCTAAAAAGTCTGGCATCTAAATTGTGATGTGCTGCTAGTGTGAAATACATACTAGATTTGGAAAACTTGGGAAAGAAATAGAAGGTAAATAACTCGTTAATGGTTTTTTTGTTTTTTTGGTTTTTTTTTTTGCAGTGCTGCAGATTAAACCCAGGGTTTTCACACTGAGTTACACCTCCAGTCTTTTAAAATACATTTATTTAAATTGCTAAATTGCTCAGGCTGGGTTTGAATTTCTGATCCTCCTGCCTCAGCCTGCCAGAGTGCTGGGACTACAGGCATGTGTCACCATATCTGACTCCCATTAATAATTTTTATACAGATTGTGTGTTTAAAAGGTGTCTTAGATATATTACATTGAATAAAATGTATTATTAAAATTAATTTCATTTTTTTATTTTTACTTCCATTAATGTGGCCACTAGGAAATTGTAAATTAAGCATGAGCCCAGTCTGCTTATATTGGGCAGTGGTGGTTGAGGGCTGTCCCCTCCTACCCAGTCCATGCTGCTTTCAGCTGGGTCCCTTTCTGTCACTCTGTGGTGTTGTGGTGGAACCCTGAGCCTCCCAGGACACCAGGGCTTTGCTGTCTGGGCCTGCAGCCACCAGAACCGCATACCAAATAAACCTGTTTGTGTAAAACCCAGCACCGGGTCATCTATTATAGCAACACAAAACATACTCAATAGGTATGCGGGTCATTTTCAAGTTGTCCAATAATTATTTTTAGGAAGACTATCCTTTTTCTGTCTGGCTCCAGTATGATTTCTATGATAAGCCAAATGTCCGAATTTGCATATATTTCTTTCTGAACTCTGTTCTGTGCCTTTTCTATATATGTCTACCCCTATACCAGTTTCTCTCTTTTTTAATTATTACAGCTTTTAAATAAGCTGTGGCATAGATGGGATGAATCCTAAACTACATGGACTCTTCTTGACTTTTTAGCATTTCCATGTAAGTGTTGCATTAAACTTCTGAACATCCACAATCTCTCTCTCTGTGTCTGTCTGTCTCTCACAGACACACACACACATGCGCGCACGCACACACACAAACTGTTGGTATTTTCATTGAGATAATATTAAATAATCTGAATAAATGTGGGAAATATTAAGATCTTAGCTACACCAAGGCCTCCAATCATTGAATGTGACTTATATTCACATATTCGAGTCCTTTAGAATGTCTGTCACCAGTTTTGTAATTTTACTTATGTAATTCTTGCCCGTGGCTAATTAGCTGTAGTGGGAGGAACATGGTTAAAAGTTTTGTTGCTCTTTTAGAAGATATATTTTCCAATTTAATTTTGTATACTAAAATTTTATTTATTATTGTATATAGACTGCTATTTCAGCAACTTGTTTATCTAATTTTTTTTGTTATTGTAAATTACATAAAGAACCTAAGATTTCTATGTATATAGTCATATCAACTGTAAATAATACATTGAATTTCCAGTGCAGATATTCATCTCTTGGTTTTTCTTGGCTTTCTGTCCTGGCTAGGATTTCTAGAGAGGATGATAAATAGAGGTAGTGAGAATCAAAAAATGTATCTAATTTCTGATCTCAAATATCACAGTTTCACTGACTGACCAATTAGCATCATGACAAATCCTTAAATCTCTACTATGGGGCAGATTGAAAACCTGTTCTAACAGCAGAAGAAAAACCATGTCTGCTGGGCTCTGCTGTTCTGCACAATATCTGACAACCCAAATTATGAAGCAGGAAAAAACTTAAGAAAACACCTCTGAACTGGAAAATGACAACGCTCAGAATCATACATGGATATGATACAGGTGTTGGAACTCTCAGGCCAGGGGTGTGAGTCACTGCCCCTATCCATCTCCAGCCTACAGGATGGATGCTACACAAGGGGCTTCAGCAGAGAGAAGGAAACAGTAAGCAAGGATCAGGTGAGAATCCTAGACCTAGAAAGGCACAAAGGAAGGAGAGAAAAGCCACAGACTAGTTCATCAGTGGAGCTGACCCTTCAGGGCATGGAATCTGCCAACTTGAAGAGAGGTGAACAGAAGTCAATCACCTGCCCTGCAGAAAAGAGACAAATGCAATCCGAACAGGTGGGAGTGGGAAGACTTTGTCCAAAGGTCTAACTGTGTGTTCTTGGAACACCAGGGGGACAGAGAGAGAGAAAGTGAGGGGGGCAAAAGAAGCATTTCAAAAAGTAATGGTTGAAATAGTCTAAGATTAATATGGACACTGGATGCATATTAAGTTAATTACAAAAACAGGTAAAAGGAGAAATAGATCAACTCACCATCATTGTTAAATGTCTAAGTACACCTCTCAGTTCTGACTAAACAAGCATATTTAAAATAATAGCATTGCAAAATTAGTATTTATGTAACCCCAGCCCCAAAAAAACCTGTAGGTAGGAGCCTTGTCTCCTATTGAGATGGGGCTTGATGAGGCTGTCTGGATGGTGGCCCAAGATGGGATGGAAAGGGGGGAAGCCACAGCGCTCTGTCTCTCTCGCCGTCTGAGGACACACCCAGGAGGCAGCCATTGAGAGCCAGGTAATGAGCCATTAGCAACGCCAGATTTGCTGGCACCGGGATCCTGGGTTTACTGTGGAACTGTGAGACGTAGATGTCTGTTGCTTAAGTCTGAGATAGGCTGAACAGTATCAGTAGGCACATAGGAAATCACCATACACGGCTACAGAATACTCATTATTTTTACGTGCTTATGGAATGTTTACCAAAACATGCCATATGTTGGGCTGTTAAGCAAGATTCATCATATTTTCTAAGACTGAAGTTCCTTAGAATGCATAACAGTCATGGTGGTAGAGTTAATGTGGTATATGTTTTATTAACAACCTTCATCTATTTATTCTGTGCTCTGTAATACACTGAATATTTACAGGTTTCTCTTTTTATTGTTTATGGTTGACACATAATAATTGTACATATATTGGTAGCAGAATGCAACACTTTGATATATGTATGCATTGTGTAATAATCAAATCAGAGTAAATAGATAACCGTCGCCTTAAATACTTATCGTTTTCTTTGTGATGAGAATGTTCAAAAATGTCTAGTTAAAAAAAAAAGTCTAGTTATCTTGAAATGTATGCTATCGTTAAGTCTAGTATCCTACTAGGTAAAAGAATACCAGATGTGTGACTCCTATTTAACTCTAACTTTTTGTTAATTAGTCTCTTTCTGTTCCTCTCTCCCCTCCTCCTCTCCCTAGATGAACCTGTTTAGTGAAATAACCATGATAGAAAAAATCAAGTACCTTGTGATCTCTTAACTAGTTGTTCTTACAGGAATAAAGAGTAGAATAGTGGTTAATATTCACAGATTTCTTTGTGAACCACAAGGCCAGGAATATAAATGTGCCTTGAAATGGACAAAACCAGCTGCCATTAATTTGGGATTTAGCAATATGATCACTTTAATCATTAATCTCTGAGAGAACAGTCTTGCTAGAGCACATCTTGTCTCCAAGTGCAAAGCCGTGCTGTGGACCCCTGGCTGACCCTGGCTGAGCCAGGCTGGTGTATGGGAGCCTCATCTCTTCCCAGGCTGGTTGAATCTGGGTCTGAAGGCCTATCTCACCAGTCCTTGCACAAATTCTGCCCTTCTCCTGGATTTCCAGCATGAGGAAGTGTCCACGACAGGTTGTTTCTCTCATTCTATTGTTGGGGCCAGCATGAACCACGTTGTTGCCTTTGCTGGTTGGGTCTCCTCACCCACAGTGGGGGATCCCTCACTGACCACCATACCTGGCCTTCCACTGTCTAAATTTGGGTATGTCCTGAAATTAGGTGTGTGTATGAAAACCAACAAAGGATTTTCCCTTTTTTATCCGCATAAGTACTCTGGGTTGAGTGACTGCTCTTTCTGCTTGGTGTTTCATAGGAGTAGGCCGCAGAGACAGAGGGACAGTGCTTCTGCCCCTGGCAGTCCTGGTCCCTCGGGAGGTCTCCGCTGGGGCAGCGGGCCGATGGGGGGAGCAGGAGCCAAGGCTCAGTCCTGTATCTCCATACTTCGTACCCACGCTGACTCCCCGCAGGTGTGCAGGACCCAGGCTGGCTACAGCACAAAGCTCGAGACACCTCCTCTGCAAACAAAGATGTGGAGAAAAACGCCCCTCCTCAGTCCACCTCGAGTTCAAATACCCTTGAGGCCGACCACACTTGCTAGTCTACTTTGGATAGCATGATACAGAGCGTGGTTGGATAAAAGTCTCTGCCTCTGGTCTTCTTCTTATCGACCATTTTTCCTGATTCCTATTGGGTATGAGGGTGGCGTGCAGATGGACACAGAGGTGAGGACCCTGAAAGACTTAGGAGGGGAGAAATGATCCTGATAAGTGTACATCTTGGTTGGGTGATGTTGCCACTACAGTAGACGACGTAAGCACCCTGTGAGGGCAAGGTGCTGGCTCACATTCCCTGGAGCTCTTCGGAATCTTCCTGGGGTGGAACTTCCAAAGTCCTAGAAAAACACATCTTCAAACACTGTGAACTCATTTGCACAGTGGAAAAGAACCTCATGAAATCTCTGATCAGATGTTTCCTGTGTTGTTAACTAGGTCTCTGAAACCCACAAGAGAAGTGGAAAAGAAAAAGTTTGTGGAATGAAGGAATTGAACAGTCCAGTGTTCTTGCGAATTATCATTTGCTAAAGATGCATTTTGGTTTCCATGGGAACCAGCCCTCTCCTCCTCACGCTCTCCCCCCCGCCCCGTGACGTCTTTATGTAAAGTGCATAGCTAGACTCAGTCTGCTCTGACTTGGCAGCTGACAGTGATTTTTCAGTAGCAGGATCCTTGTGGGATGACACAAAGGCTCCTCTAGCTGCAGGAAGTCATTCTTGGGGTCTTCTTTCCCTTGATAGTTATATTTTTCTTTTTTAAAGCAATCTTCATACTCTGCTAATGTATATTCCTACCAGCAGTGTATGAGAGTCCCCTTTCTTCACCTGCTCAGCAGCATTCATTGTGCTTTTGTGCTTTGACTTTTTCATAATAGACATTCTAACTGGGGTAAGACAATATCTCGTGGTAATTTTGATTTGCATTTTCCTGATGATTAATGACATTGGTGATTTTTTTCATATATTTCTTGGCCATTTGTATAACTTCTGTTGAGAAATGTCTATTCTGATCTTTAGCCCATATTCTAACTGGATTATTTTTGTTGTTGGTTTTGGGTTTCTCATATATTCTGAATATTAATTTCCTGTTGGAAGAATAGTTTGAAAATATCTCCTCCCATTATGTAGGTTGTCTCTTAACTGTGTGCCTTGATGTATAGAAGCTTCTTAATTTGATAAAAATCTCATTTGTCTATTTTTATTTGTGTTGCCTATGCTACCATATGATCCAGCAATCCCATCACTGGGTAGGATCCAAGGGAAATAAAATTACATTGAGGAGATACCTGCCCACCCATGTTTATCACAGCACCATTCACAATGACCAAAATATGTAGTCAACTAAGGTCTCCATCAGTAGATGAATGCATAAAGCAAATGTCCTGCATATCCACAAAGGACTATTATTCAGCCATAAAAAAAGAACAAGATCCTGTCACTTGCAGCAATAGGGATGTACGTGGAAGACTTTATGTTCAGTGAGATAAACTAGACACAGAAATAAATACCACATGTTGTCATTCCTTAGTTGAAACTACAAAAAAATCAATCTCATAGGAGGATAGAGTGGGATAGTGGTCACTAGAGAACAAAGAGGATAGAAGGAGCAGGATGGTAAGAAGTTAGAAAAGATGCACAAACTAGCGAGACAAGAGGAGTTAGCCTGGGCCAGGGATTTAGCTCAGTGGTTAGAGTGCTTGCCTTGCAAGCACAAGGCCCTGAGTTCAATCCCTGGTACAAAAAAAAAAAAAAAAAAAAAAAAAAAAAAAAAAAAAAAAAAAAAAAAAAGGAGTTAGCCTTGGTGTTCTACAGCACTCTAAGGTCACTATTGGTTACAATGATCGTGATACATTTGGGGGAGGGTTTGCTGGGGATTGAACTCAGGGCCTTGCACTTGCTAGGCAAGTACTCTACCACTTGAGCTAAATTCCCAGCCCTGATTGTGATATATTTTAAAGTACCTAGAAAAGTATGCAAGTTCTTGACATGAAGAAAAAAATTAATATTTGAAGATATGGAAGTATGTATTACCCTGATTTGGTCATTATACATTATACACATGCATCAATTACCATACTGTAATACACAAATATTATATCTCAATAAAAATGCAACCCCCCATATTCTTTTTCTTGAAATACATTCTAAGGAAGACCTTTCATGGACATTGGATCATAGTTCCTGGATACCTACAAAGCAATTATTCTGCTCTGATAATTTAAACCATTATCCTTGAAAAAAAAAGAAGAAAATATTCCTAAATTTCTAGAAACTGCAGCCAGTTTTGACTTTCTTCTACAAAGATGTGTTAGTAGAAAAACCAAGAAAGGTCTTCCCTACTATAAGCCGGGTATACATTTTCTCACGCGTGGGCCAAGAGCACTTGGTATTTGGTGAGCGCTTGGTACTCTCAGTTGCCCCTCCTTGGCTGCTTCAGAAAGTTCAGAAGGAATCAGACAGTTCATCTACTTGATGGAAATGGAAGACATGTCACGGGAGGTCAGACCCTCCATCTGCTGCTGTACCTTGGATTTTAATCTCTGTAGAAATTAGCTGATAAACTATGTAGTATGTGGTTCAAGGCAAGTTCACTGGCTAATTAAGCCTACTGATCGGCCATGATCAAATTACACAACACACTCCTGGCTTCGTTTTTTTCTGAGACGTCCATGAATGTCAGATGAATTAGAGTGAATCCAGATGTTTGTTTGATGGTGACTTTGTAGACTTTAAGGTTTTATAAAATAACTCTCTATGTCCCATGAAGGCCAAGGATCACTTAGTTAATTTCTAAGTTGGTAGATGGTGTTTGAGAAAATGTAATTTTCATGGTGGAAGGAATGTTAGAGGCCACACAATTCACATCTTGGTTTTCATCAATGGAGAAACCAAAATTCCATATGTGGTCAGGTTCCCACAGCAATTGGAGGACAACTAGAATTAGACAGCTGGCTTATGGTTCTTTGCAGTATCCATCATCTATGCAGCCTTGCATCCATGCACACGAAGACACGGGGTTCTACAAGTCTGTTTGGAAGCAGATGACTTGGTATCTAGGAATACATTATCCTGTGAGCACAATTCTGCAAACAGCACGTGCATTCCAAAGTGTGTCAACAAAAGCTAATATAATCTCAACTGTGGCTAAAGTAGAACAAGGATATGGCAGTATGGTAAATTCCTGGCTAGCAAGGATCTTTGGTAATGTATTCTGAATACTTGGGTTTTCCAGGTAGCTAAAGATTTATTATTGCAATTCTACAATACATTTCAAATTTTGTTCATGCGTTGACTGAAGGGAAACTCTGAGTACTAATCATGGCTCTGTGGTGGGTACAAAGGTGGGCAGGAAGGAAGAATCCTGCATAGAGACAGGCTGGTCCAGCGTCAGGGGTGGAAAACACACTCAATTGCAGATGGTGTAGGAACAGGAAGAGTGCTGTGAGGGAAAGTCAGGCGGGGGGAGTCATGGGGACTAACAAAGAGGAACATGGGATTCTAGATGAGCAGGTCACCACAGACGTCCATCATCGTGTGGGTACCTGCACACTGCAGGAAGAGTGTGTGTGTGTGTGTGTGTGTGTGTGTGTGTGTGTGTGTGTGTGCGCCCATGCATAGGAAGAGCATTCCGGGACAGGGAGCACAGATTCTCAAGTTGTGTGACAGTGCGTGGAGACCCACAGTGCCGGAGCCGATGGAATACTCCCAAAGACAGGCAGATGTGAAATTAGAGAAGAAACAAGAAGCCACATTGGGAAGGGCTTGGGAAGCCAATGAAGATTTTGCCTTTTGTTTTTAATAAAATGAGCAGCCAGTCCATGATTTTGAACAGAGTAACAGGGGATTTAAATTCTTAAACGGATCTGTTTTTTTGTCATTGAGTGTAGACTTGGTCAGGGAAAAGAAAATGTGGATGGGGTCCTCTGCAGATTTGGAGTAATCAGTGGCTTTCTCAGGCTGGTGATAGTAGCGAAGAAGCAGGGGGTCTGGTTCTGGATGCCTCTTGGAAAGTTATTTAGTTTTTGTTCTCAGCAGCCCTTCACGGGGTGGTGCAAGCAGTGAGCCTGGGGAGGAGACAGAAAATACATCTGGATGTGGCAATGCTGCGATACTTACTAGATAACCATGTGCATGTGTCAAGGTGGTGTTGGAAACTATGGGTCATAAAGGTAACCAGTTCCTCAATAAATCAGACACAAAGTTTAAACACCACATGCCTTCTCTTATGTTATTATACAAAGTATAAATAAAAAGCAAAATGAAAGATAGATAATAGGAAGTAGGGAGGTAGGTATTTCTCAAATGGGAAGATCAAGAGATGGGGGGAAGGGATTAAAAAAAGAATTAAGATGTGTGCACCAACTCCCCACGATGAATGTGATCATTATCTACTGCAGACATGAACTAATGAAAATTACAACTGAAAAAAAAAAGTGCAAATGTTTTAATCTTTTTTTTTTTTTGTGTGGTGCCGGGGATCGAACTCAGGCCCTTGTGCTTGCAAGGCAAGCACTCTAATCACTGAGCTAAATCCCCAGCCCAAATGTTCTAATCTTTTAAACAAGAGCACGCTTGAGTTGCCGAGACCGGTGCCTGATTCTCGGATGATGTTACCTGCGTCTCTGGGATACAGAGTCCTCAGACACTCCAGGTAGCTGAAGAACCCTTCATGGCACAGGTGCCGCGCCACTGTGGTTTCGGAGAAACAGAATCGACTATTGTCTCAATTGTTCCTTGCTGCTTCTTGTCACATCTTGATGTGTCCAGAGTATCTTTGGCTAGGAATCCAGAGAAGTGTGTTAGAAGGAGGAAGAAAATAAAGATAAGGACTAAATGTCTCAGAAAGAACAACACTCTGCATTTGGAAAAAGAATAGTTTCCTAATAAGAGACTAAAGGAAATGGCCAGAGAGGTCTCAGGAAGGTAAAGCGTGTGACATGGTAGAATTGTGGGCAGGGAGCATCGTTAGAAGGTACCAGTCAGCTTTCTGGTACTCAAATGGTACTGGAGATCATCAGCAGGAAGGGGCCAGGGTCCCAGTCACCTTCAAGGGTGCACTCTCAAGGACCAAAAGACTCCATAGCTCCATCTCCCTATAGCACCACTCTGAGCACCAAGCCTCCAACACATGGGTTTCGGGGACAATCCAGGCTCTGGAGATAGCAGCAGGTTCAGTTTTAGGACGAGTTCACCAAGGTGCCAAGTGCAAAGCTCTTAGCCCTCTGTGGGTCACAGTGATATTCACCAGCAGACCTTGCTTCCTGCACGCCTTCTTGTTCCTTCCTAACTGTGACCCGGAGAGGTTCCCAGTGGAGCTGTGAGTGTGAGTGGCCCGAGTGGCCGGAGGGAGCTGAGACCTCGCTGGGCCCAGCAGTGTGCTGTGGTATCTCTCAATGGAAACAGCACCCAGAGTTTGTTGTGGGATGATTTTCAGCAGTCCCAGGAAGTCTGGAATATGGTCACTGATCATTGTCCCCATCGTGTTCTCCCTGTCATTTTGTGTTTGGACCTTTAATAAATAACCTCTACCAGCATTTTAATGATATTTTAGGCTGAAACAAAAATGCAAAGATCAGATGCATTTGATTTACTTCTTTGCTAAATTTTTATGGTTGGTTTTGATTTTTTAAAAGTTGATTACATCTTAGGTTTTATCCATTAAATGTTCTTTATTGAGATGATCACATCATTTAAATTAATCATTTTATTATTATTTTCATTGTATATGCTTATGGTGTACAGTATGATAAATATATACATATAACCATGTAATGCTCAAATCCAAGTAGCTAACATTTCCAGCTCCTTAAACAGTTTTAAAAACGTTTTTGATTAAGACATGTTAAGTGTACATATATTTGAGGTACAGAGATATTTAAGTAGGGTTGGGGATTTAGCTCAGTGGTAGAGTACTTGTCTAGCAAGCGCAAGGACCTGAGTTCGATCCCCAGCACCAAAAAAAAAAAAAAAAATAGATAGATAGATAGATAGATAGGATTGTGTTCCTAGGAAAAATCCTATTTGATTTTTGTTCAAATGTCTCATCTATTTTCTTATGAAGTTCAACTCTTTTCATCTGCCAGGGTGTTTTGTTTCATTTGTTTTACTCAAGGTGATTATAACTTCAAAAATGACTTGGGTTACTTCTCTTTTCTGTGTGCTTTGGAATGTTTGTGATAACACGGAGTTACTATTACAAATTGGGTCTAGTCACCCCTTAAAGCTTTGATGCTGGAGCTCCTTGGGGAGGTTATTTAGTGATTCGGGTTTGTTGTGGTTGCAGAATTCTCCTAGTTTTATGCTTCTACTTGAGTCAGTGTTTGGAAATTATATTTTTGTAACAACTTGGCCATTTTGTTAAAGTTTTCAAATTTACAGGCATATTTGTTCATAATAACTTCCTATCATTTATTTTCTTTAGATTTTGTGGTTTTACACGTCATCGGTCCTGGAAATATTTACCTGTGCCTCATCTCTTTTATTTATTAATCGATTATGCAAAAGTGTCTCAATTTATTTTTTGTTCTTTAGCTTCTGGAACATAGTCGGCCCTATTACAGATTTTTAAATTCTGTTAGTAGTTGTTCTTATCCTTCGCATCTACCTTTTCTTCCTGGGTGTTTTTCTCGTATTTTGCCCGTCTTCTTGTCTTGTGCGTGCACCAGCTGAGACTTTCTCCTAGCCGCGCTGTCTCACCACAGCACCCACGGCAAGTGCGCAGCCTGCTCAGAGTCGCCATCCTGCTCTCGCTCAGCACCACTTCTGCGGATTTCTTACCGCCTGCCCGCGGGTAATGCGAAAGCAGTGTTTCTGATACGTTTTTGTATTTTGGTTGAGCTCCAGGCTTGTGGATTTGGCTGCGGCTGGGGCCGCACCACAGCTGGGAATCATCCTGCCTGGGATTTCCTGCGTAGGAGCAAGGTACTTAATGGACTTTGGTCATTTTCATCACCCCACCTGTCCCTCCTTGTCCTGTCCTCCCGCCTAGTTTCACATGTTTTGAGGGGTTTCAAAGTGTGTAATACAATACGTGCATTGCCATTACGTCCTGACCCCTCCTCCTGTCCTCCTATTCACTTCCTCTTGTGTAATAATATCCCCCCTCCGCTTTCTTGCCATCTTTTTTAGATTCCACATATTAGGGAGAACGTGGGACATTTGTCTTTCAGAGTCTGGCTTATTTCACTCGACATCGTGATCTCCACACACAACCATTTTCTTGCAAATGACAGAATTTCTGTCTTCCTCGTTGCTCCATTGTGTATGTATACTACACTTTCTTTCTCTCTTCCTCGTTGATGGGCACCTAGGCCGGTTCCATATCTTCGCTATTGTGAATTGTGCTGAAATAAATGTGAGTCTGCAGGTATCTCTATAATATGCTGTCTAATTCCTTCAGGTGTACACCAAGAAGTGATATAGCTGGATCACACGGTAGCTCTACTTTTAGATTTGTGAGGCCCCTCCGTACTGATTTCTACGGTGGCTGCACTAAATCACATTCCTACCAGCGATGTAGGATTCCTTTTACCTCCTGTGTCTTGGTCAGCATTTATTGTTAATTTATTGCATTCATGAAGCTTGGGTGTTTGGGCCAAGAAGTTTTTAACAACACTGACTTTCCAGGGCATGAGGATGGGTCTCCATCTCAGAACCGGCCATCAAGTTTGCATTCAGCTGTCGGCTGACCTGAGAGTCCAAAGCCTTCTTTTACTCTGCGGCTGGGCCTCACCCATGAGCTGAGCAACATAGAACTGAACATAATAAGGCCCGAATGGACAAGGACAGAATTCTTCCTCCCAGGAACCTTATGCCCTCTGTAATTGTGTGGATGCAGTCAGGTAGATGCAAGGCAGAAATACAGGCAATAGGTAGTTTGTTACTTTGTATTTCTTCATCCCAGATGTTTAGGAATCCCAGTTTCCATCCAGCAGAGACACTAAGCTGCATTTCTTTAACAAAACAACAGCAGAGGCAACAATAGAAGTTGTGATTTCATGGAGCACCAAACATTTTTGCCCAGGAGGTACTGTTTAACAATCACAACTGTTTCACCACAGCCGCACAGGTTACTTTGTGTCTTAGCAGAGATCTTGTCTGAAAGAAAATAAAATAATAAAAACGACTGGGGGTGTAGCTAAGCATGAAGGCCCGAGGTTCAATCCCCAGTACTGCAAAAAAGAAACGGGGTGGTGGTAGTGGTGGTGGCACATTTTGTTTTTTTCAAGCAAGCTCAGAACGTTTGTTTAGTGCTTACAGTCTTTATCAGGCTTTCTTCTTAGTTCATTTGAGAACAATTGCGTGAGGCAATCAGGATTTAATTTTGATAATCTGTGAAAGAAGAAACCAAGGCCTAGAGACGTGAAATGACCTATCCAAGATTACACAGCTCCTATGTGGTAGAGGTGACCTCTCAAAAACCCCTGAATCTTGCTCATTTTTCTATATCTCCAGTTTCCTGGGACCATTCTCCTTCGAAACTGGACATGTGCTTCTCTAGGTGGCCATGGTCACCGCAGCATGGGCTGGTCTCAACATGCAGCCTGTTTTGATAGCGGGCTCTCATCAGTCCTTTGGTTCTGAGTGAGGGCTGTGTGCTGTTCCGCAGGAGTGCTGGCCTGGGAAGGGCCAGGTGCCGGTGACACAGACGGCAGGGGGGCTTGGTCTGTGGTTTCCGGGTGGACGGCATCCAGAAGCAGCCTGGCAGGTGTGGCTGGGCGACTCGCAACCACCAAGGTGAGATACTAGCTGTGGGGAGATTCTGAACATGGAGGGACAACTTTCTTCTGAATCTAAAACTGCTGACAATTTTTTTTTTAAATTTGTGAACGTCTGCAATACATACATTTGCTACATTTGTTTGGGGGATTGGTGCACAGCTACAGCTACAGCCATTTTGATAATTTTTCATCCTTTTACCCCACACTCCCCCATCCTGTCCTCTCCCCCTGATCCCCTCCCTATCTCCACCAAGTCTACCTTTCAATCACCTCCCATGTCTATCTGGAGGTGACTTCTAATCGCCGATTGGCAATTATACCTACAAGATAATTACAAATATGTCAAGAGATATTGTGCTGGAAAGTAAATCAAATGACATGCTTTGGCTTTCTTTTTTATGTGTGTGACAGCACTTGAAAATTGCAGGCAAAAATTATTTAAATAACTTGCAAACCACTCCGGTTCACAGGCAACCTAGAGGGGAAGAAACAGTTCTGGCAGTAACGAAACTTCCTACTATCTACATGAAGCTAAGTAGCACAAATTTGTTATGTGTGTGTGCACACGTGCATGCACACGCCTGTGTGTGTGCATGTGATTTCTCTTTTGTCTGATTTTGCTTTGCATTTGCATGTTTTTGTTGAGAGAAGCGCAGTAGGGTGGGCTTCTGGTACCATATTCCCGTGGCCACCTGCTCTGTCTCCCTAACCTGCAGGTCTAGCATACTCCCCAGTCTTTTGTACTGCTCCCTTTTTATTGTGCCCTTTGGGTTCTCCAGATGGCACGTCTAGCACTTCTCTTAGTATTTTAAGCGGACCCTTGCTTGCAACATTCCTTCTAAGTGCTCTGTATTTTATGACGGACTTAAAAATAGCTGCAATCTGAGTGGAAGTCATGGTATTGGGCCAAAGCCAAGTTTAACCCGAGCCTCCCAACTCGTGGGTGCTCAGTTGTTGCTTTAAATTTTGATTTTTGTGTTTGTACACGTCTCAGGCCTCTGCGAAATGGCAAGTCTGAAACTGATCTCTCCTGGTAGCACACACGAGATACATGCGGTAAGCTCCGCCAGTCCCGAGCTTGGACGGGAAAGGTCCCTCTCAGCCCTGTCATCCTGTCCAGAGACTACTGTGGACAATTGCTTAAAAATGATGTTTTGTTGTTGTTTTGTTTACCTCTGCTCCACGGAAGTGGGTCTTCTGCAGCCAGCAAGTCGGTGGATATTTTGGAGATACAGTGGAGATTTTCACTTTCATTCGCAAGAAATCAGCTCAGGTTTACAGTCCTCTCTTCTCCAGGAAATAATCCTCACTAATTCTCCCAAGAATTTTTTACCATTTGTTTTGTTTTGTTTTTGGATATAGTCAGTGATCTTGTCCAAAAGCCCTGTTATATTTGTTCGTTTGTTTGCTTTTGTCTTTGCTGGTTCACGTAGTTGCAATAGGTTCTGCGGCTCCACAAAGTAATTCTGGCAGCAAACTTCTTACACGACTAAAATGTTTGAACCTCCCTGCTGGCACACTGGCCATTGGACTTTTGCTTTTGTTACAGTTTCCTTCACTTTGGTGGATGATCATGAATCCTAGATATATTTTATTCTTTTAGGGACATGGTCACAGAGTTGCCCTAGGTTTACTTCTTGCATAAATCGGTACAACTAAAGTAAAATTTATTTAGTTGAATTTACACTTAGTGATTATCTTAAACCAATGAATGCACTTGCCCTTGTTAGGGTTGCTTTAATTATTATCTTTTGGATAACAGTCTTTACAGGACCAGTATGAATGTGGTGGTGGGGTGTGTGTGTGTGTGTAGGACAGTGTGCATAGCATGTGATGTGTGTGTGCAGAGGTGAATATAAGTGTGCATGTGTATGGGTAGAGTAACCCCTTTTTCTCACAGTTTCAGTTGCTTGTGGGTAATTGCAGTTTGAAACTATTAAATGGAAAAAAATCCAGAAGTGAGCAGTTTGTGAGCTTCTTGCTGTGTGTAGTTGTGAGCTTATGGTGAGCTCTCTGCTGTGCTGCGTTCTCCCGTGTCTGGCGTCTCCATGCCGCGTGTCTGAGCAGCGGTCTTGGTTGTCGGAGGGCGGTCATGTTGTCACAGTGCTGTGCTCAAATGACTCGTATTTCCTTAATAATGGACCCCACGTCTGTGGGTTGGCAATGGTGGTAATTTTATTGTGGTGGATTGTTAGAATTGTTCTGTTATATGATCAGCTGTTGTGTTAAATGTCTTCCTTGGCCTAAATTATAAGTTAAATGTTGTCGTAGGTTTACATGCATAGGAAAAAACCATAATATATGTCGGGTTCTGTATTCACAGTTCTCGACATCTGTTGCCCACGCCTTGAAATGTACCCTTTGCAGCTAAGGGAGGAGTGTGTGTGAGTGTGTGTGTGTGTGTGTGTGTGTGTGTGTGTGTATGTGATATATATGTGCTCCTCAACTTGTGATGGAGTTATGTCTGCATCAAAACCTCATAAATTGCAAACATCATAAGCTTTAAATTCATTTAAGACAAATATGCCAACTACCATGGCTCTGCAGCCTGGCACACTGTAGAGGGCTGTGGTTCACTCTGGTGAGGAAGTGGCTGCCACTGTCCTGGGTCATGAGCCACCAGCACACTGCGCATCACTAGTCAGGGCAAGATCAAAGTGCGGACTTCAGGGTGTGGCTTCCCCTGGTGCATACTGCTTTTGCCCAAGTACATAGTTGAAAATTGTAAACTAAACCTTTGCTAATCAAGCACCGTCTGTGTGTGTGTATATATGTGTGTGTATTTGTGTGTGCATATATGCATGTATCTCTGTGTATATGTGTGTGCATGTGTGTGTGTATTTATGTAGGTATATGTAGGTGTGTGTGTATATATGTATGCAAAAATGTATGTCTATGTGCATATGTGTGTTTATTTGCATGTTTATATGTTAGCGTATATATGTATATATACATGAATATGAGTGTATGTATATGTGTGTATGTACTGTGTATGCATGCATGTATATGCATATGTATGTATACATGTGTGTCTATGCATGTGTGTATGCATATATGTGTGCGTGTTGTGTATGCATGTATACGTGTGTGTATTACACATGTACACATGATGTGTTTATGTGTACGCATACACATGCATGCTTTCGTTGGCTGTACCTCCTCGTCTCTGTTAGAACCGTCTTGGGACTTTCACCAGTGTCCATATTACTCTAAATTTTTTCAGTGTCCTCACATACACAGCAGCTGTGAAAATACAAGTGTACAATCTGTCATCAGAAGTCCAAAACCCCAGACACTTGTGTTTCCTGTGTCTCGTGGCTGCCTGCTTCGAGGTGGCCCTGCTCTGACCCATCTTTGCTGGACAGAGAGCCAGCCCTCCACACATAGAGTCCCTCTTGCTTCTCCGCTTGCCAGGACTAGGAGGGCTCCCCACGTGCCAAGCCCAGACCATTGGGGGTGTCGTCGGTGTGCAGCACGTGCACCCTGAGTTTTCTCCAAGATCTGATCTCCACAACTCAAGACGCATCGGATAGGAAGTACTTGGGGTGCCATTTACAGGCCTACATTTTGAAGTAAAACCAAATTAGAGAATTTCTGGGCTGTAATCTTGTTTGATTCACTAATTTGAGCATAAATGATAAACTGCGAAAATTTAGTCAAGGTCAAAATTATTGTCTTGAACTCTGATAAAATGCTGACTTTGTCCAGTCACTATTTCACAGAAGGGATAAGTGATTTCAGGAACCCAGATATTGTAAAATAACCAAGGATTTACTAAGGAATATTTTCCCTGAGAGTCAGGGCTTTCTCTCCTACTGGCAAGCGACCTCCTTTCAAACTGGACCTTGGTGGCCCAGGTAGCCTGGTCCCCTTGGAGTCCCCGGCTGGAGTCCTCAGAGCGAGAAAAGAACTTTTGCCAAACGGTTAACGATCCGCTTGGTGGTTGTTTCAGAATGGCAGATGCAAGGTCACCTGGCTCACAGTGATGCCTCACTCTCCTTCACGGAGTTGCTCCTACAAACCCCAAGCTCCTGACTCCACCCAGAGCCAGGCTATCTTCCCCTGCTAGTGCCTACAGCTGCCCAAGGTCCATCTCCTGGAAACGGTGATGCCAGTGTAGGCAAAGACCCTGCATAGATATTCACACCATTAAAGATAGCTCTTGGAATTTGAAAGCAGAGCCCTGAAGGACTGAAGCCATCCTAGTAGGGTGCCAGAATTCAGGGGGACCTTGAGGGAGGGCTTATGTTGCAAATCTCCACAGGCTTCAATCACACACTCTTGCCCTGCGGGTTCAGGACCGCCCTCTGCATCCCGGAAATAGACCTCGCTTGCTCTATTTTGTTTATCCTTCCCTGCACACCTTTAAGTTATGTATATATGGAAGTCTATTTAGCTTTGCTTTAATGGACTACTTAAAGAGGATTAAATGGCTAAGAAAGGCGGTGTGCAGCAGAGTTTAATTAGCCTTGAAATGCGGAGTGTAGGAGAAAAGGCGGGAGCAGCCCTCTCCCAAGGTCAGACACGCTCAGAAACCCCTGGTCTCGAGAAGGGCTGGCTCCGGGCTGCTCCTAAGTCCCGTCATTAGAGGAAGAGGAGGCGTATAACGGTGGTCCAGGTGAATATTTGATTTCTGTCACTTTTAATATTCGTTTTCATTTGTCTTTCACATGCTAACAGTTGGCCATCTGTATAGGAAGAGCTGCTGCCCAACCCAGAGCCACAGTTCACTAGCAAGCTGCGGTGTCATCCCAGATTCAAGGGATGACACTGACTTGGGAGGATAAAGTGGCAAAAAGTGTACAAGTGCACTGAGGGGTTTTGGGATCGTAAATGGAAACTACATCCTTAAACAAGTGTGGGGGTATTAAGGGAATATTTTGCTCTCTGTGTGGTTCTTTGAAGGTACAGTAGCCAATAGTGGGAGACAGAGAATGTTCAGCACTCCCGTAGCAGCCATGGTAGCCTCTCTCTTTGGCCATGGTTGTTACTGAGTTCACACAACGTGTGTGTTTGACATCAGGCACGCACATGGTTGCCAATTTAACAGGACAGGAGGCCAAATAAATGATGAGAACAAGGCAGCTTGCCCTTCCTCTTGATGACTTCGTGGCACACCAGAAGCATTAGTAAGGGGTCCCTTGAAAAACCTGAGAAGTAAGCAGGCAGAGGGAAGAGCGAAGATGGACCCCTGGTTGGAGTCAGCAGGAAATAGGAAGCTGCCCCGTGGTTCACCCACTAGGACCGGGAAGCTGATTCCTCCCTGGAGACTGCAGACGTGGACACAGCCCTGCAGATACCGCGAGTTCACTGTTGTACAAGAACCAAATTTAATTAAGTATCTTTCTCCTTTTTTGCTCTTCTTTGTGGAAGAAAATTGGAAAAACTATGGAGGCCCTTTCTGCAGTGTGAAAAATAACGTGGATGTGGGTGTGTGCATGCGTCTCTCTCAGTATTTCCTGTGAATAGACAAGCTGTCCCATTTTTCATTAAGGTGTTAATTGTGCATATTTATTGTGCTTCAAATCTGTGTTTCAGCTCAGGAAACTCTATCTGGTATTATCTTTTTGTGTTCATTTATTTCATTTTTAATATTTGTTGCTGGACTAGAAATAATATGCTAAAATGAAAGAGATTGAAAATTAGAGCTTGATCCAGATGACGAAAACAGAAACAAAACCTTTTATATTAAAAAAGCAAGGTATTAAAAAAAAAAGCAAGGTACTAATACAAACCTAACTGCAGCAGTTATAAATCAGATTCTCTTAAATTTTTTTGTTTTATCAAAACCATACATACTCTTAGATTTAAAAAATCAAGCAGCTTCACAAGACTTGAAAGAATAGTGTGCATAGCCATCATTCTATCCTTACAAGTGACCGCTTTTGATGATTTATTCTGACGTGTGCCTCTATCCTTCTAAATTATATTGCTTTTTTTTTTTTTTTGCATGTGTGTGATACTAGGGGTTGAATCCAGGGCCTTTGCTCTGAGCTATATCCACAGCCATTTTTTTATTTTTTTATTTTGAGACAGGGTTTGCTAAGTTTCTAAACTTCCCAGGCTGGTCATGAACTTACAGTCCTCCTGCCTCAGCCTCCTAGAGTGCTGGAATTACAGGCATGTGCTGCCATCTCTGGCTACATTATATTTCTACATTGGTGTTTCTTTGTTTCTGGTTGAGGCAGCATCTCCTGGCTTTCTGGTATGGAAGATGAGGCTTTAGATTTCTTATCCCCCCTTCAAATACCCAGCACTTTCCATAAACCCAGTCTCCAGACCCAATTACATTAGAGTTTTGAGAGGAAATACTACTATTTCTTTATCATTATTCTGTAGGTAATATTTACAAGCGATGTATTGCAGCAACGATCATACTCTTTTCTGATACAGGTTTTGTTTTATTTCCTCTTGGCTCAGTTAGATTTTTTAGAGTCAGTGGTTTGTAAGGCAGCAGATTTAATAGAGGACATTTATAGGTTACAATATTCACCCACAAGCCAAATGCACGAAGTGCTGAATGTCTGTCTAGGCACTGGAGACCCAAAAGATCCAATTGAGGGCTGGGAGTCCACAGCACTGTCCCATGTACGTCCATGTCTGCAGATGACGGCTAAAGAAATCTTTACTGGGACCAGGATACGCTGCTTGAAGCAGAGATGACAACCAGAGCTCCCCTGAAGTAACAGCAGCCATCCTCAACGACAGCAAGGCCCCGAGCTCCTTCCTCAATGAGAACAGCCAAGTTCCTTTCAGGCGAACCAGCCGCAGCAGAGCTTCTCCTGGGAAACAGCCCGCCAACTAGCTTCGGCTCCCGCTCTGCTTTATGTTGCATCGGCAACAATCCTCAGGTGGGTCCTCCATGCCCAGCATCACACCAACTCAGTCCAGCTGGGCATGCTGGCTCAAGTTGACCACATGAAGTCCACCTCACCCCTGCAGGCAATAAATGTCTTCTCATCTTCCAGTTTCTAATTTGGGTCCTAACTCTCTCCCACAGTGCCAATCTCTCTGTTGTCCTTGGTGGCGCCCAGAGCTCTTGGTCCCCTGACCCAGTGTGGCCACTTCCTCTCGGGGTATTCTGCAGTGATATTGTGTTGGGAAAGCCTTTAACCTCCTGAGTCAGCTTCCTGCCCCTTTCCTGTCTGGCTGACCACTTCCACTTGGGCGGAACCTACCCACCCTTTTGTAGCTTCATAAGAAAGGGCACGTAAGCGGCAAATGTTTGAACCATGTATTAGGCCTGCAATTGGCCATCTGCAGTCAATACCTAAAAGTGGTGGCAGGTGCAGCCGAAGACTTGGGCTGTGCAAGAAGCACTCAGGCATTAATTCCGGGTCTGCAGGGTGTCTGGAGCATCTTCATGGTCTCAACATCGTTCCCTTCTTTATCTACCGCCTTCTATGCCCACATCTGTATCCCAGGAACAAAGACTTCTTACGTACCATTTTCTTTTTATTTGGGCAAAAAATTCCAATAGAATTCTACACACATGTCATTGATCATATTTATGCAACATAAATACTCCTAGACTTTGGAGTCATTTTCTGGGCACTTTTCTGTTTTAAACAAAATTGTGGTTCTGTTGATAAGGAGGATGGGGAAATAAATCATGGTATGTAGTGAACTTCATAATTCATATGTGTGTGTATGTAATACATGTATTTACATACGTGTATTCTTCTTTATTCTTCCTTGAGCTGGGTGTAGAGTTCTAGGTTCTAGGTTTAAAGTGTGTCCTGCTGTGTCTGCAGCATCAAAATTCACAAGCTCTATCCTCAGCCACTTCTGTGATTTCTCCCCACCCTCCTGGGCTCTGACATCGAAGGATTATTCATCCTAACAGGGCTCTTTTGTGTCCATCCATTTGGACTCTTTACTCAGTGAACCTCTGTCCTTCCGTTTTGGATACAGTTTTGAATAATTTCCTAGTTGTCTTTTCTTGAGTCTCTCTTCCCAAGTTTCCCAGACACTGCTGGTTTGAATCCTCTTATCTCTCTTGCTATTGTCTTATCTGTTTTTCTCTTCTCTTTTTTTGCTTCTACTTTCTAGGAAATTTTTGCAAGATTATATCAGAATCCTTCTATCGGGATTTTTGCGCATACTCTTGAGTTTTAATATGCGAGAGATCTTGCTGGCTTTTGGAATCTCCTCCTTTTTATATGAACACTCCTTCCTAGTTTAGATATATATTATCTTCTCTTATTGTTCTCAAAAGAGCATTTTCTAAAGTTTGTAACTTTTGTTCTCTGCAAGCATCTTAGTTTCTCTCTCGTTTTCTTGTTTTAATTTCATCTCTGCTTTTCATATCAGAAGGTATTCTTAGAAATCTGGCAATTCTGGGCTCCCTGGAAATTCTGGGCTCCCAAGGGCTGAATTCTGAGCTCTTCTGCTTCCAAAATCGTATCGCTGGCACCTTGTACAGTGTGTGGTTGGTCTCCTTTCTCTGGGCTCCTGTCTCTGTTCAGTCCTTTTACTAGCATTTTCATGAACTTCTGAGAGTAACCAGTAGCCTGCCAGGATTAGCAGGAGTCTGAGGTATTTATACCTTCAAAATGCAAATGTCTTATTTCCTCCTTCCTGAAATGTTGTTGGCACCTCCTGCCAACTTAAGGGTGAAAGAGTGAATATCCAGCAGTAGCCAAAGAAAGAAATAAGTATGTTTTCCCACTCCGACGCAAATCTAAGAAGCGAATGCCTGAGATTACCTACAGCCTGTGTCCTTCTCATTGTGCGATGTGTGGCCCGATGCAAACATACAGAAGTGGGGTTCAATCCTTTCAGTATAGCTGACTTCAGAGCTCTTGGAGCTCTGATCCTCTGCCTGGGGCCATTTTCTTCTGGGGACTCAGGAAATGGGGCTCTTCTAGGCTACATCAGTCCTGAGGAGTCTGCTCTAGCCTCACCTTGGGGCCCCACAGAGTCACTTAGAAAAACCACCGTCCTTTTTCTCTAGATTTTTCAGCCTTCACACATTAGCACTTCTTGAGTTTGCACCTTACGGTGGCCCTGAACTGATTCAGACACTTTCCCATTGTGATGAACAGATTACATAGGAATGATGGGAACGCTCCTGAAGACAACAAGCCCCTCTGCAGTCTTTTTTACGGTCTTAATGTTTGCCACAACATAAATACCAAATAAGATCTTAGAAAACTGACTCCCTCATGTGTCCAAGTTCTGAAGAAATTCTCTTGAGAAGTACTAAAAAGTGATGGTCTAAAAACGTGGGAAACACAAAAGAACTTACTGTCATTGAAACCATGGTGCACACATTTGTGGTAACCAAAGACCTAGTTGCAGCCAGAAATCTACCAGTTTCATGGGCTTGGAACTTAGCTGAGGACACAGATGCAAATCAGCTCTCTGAATGACCCCATTCAGAGGTCATTCTTTTTACTTAGAAGCTGCCAATCATAAGACAGCCTGTCAAACTCTCACTTGCAGTCACTTTACTTTTATTTTGAAAAAAATTCCAATGAAAATAGCTTATTCTGAAACTGTATAAATGGAAGAGAAAAGGTGATTTGCTGTAGGTAAATATTTTAACTAGGGAAAGCTTTACAGTTTATAAGGCAAAGGACAGAAAATATATTCTCAGCAGAAATTGAGAAACAGATCGAACTCCATGGTATTGAGATGTGGGGCACAGTAGGGTCTCCTGTTTAGCTTAAAACAGATGCATCAGTGTGGAAATACTCGCAGAGACAGATCATCAGTAGGGTACAAACATAGGTCCCCAATTCTGTCTGCTGGAAGCACCCCCATAGCAGTGAGCTCCCTCGGAAGGCAGATCTTTTTCTCTGACTCTGTTTTCTTACAAACGGATACTGCGCTTTTTGGGGAACGGACCTATTCCAGGCTGGCCGGAGATACCCAACCTAAGCCAGAAGCATCTTTTATTTCTGGAAAGAGAAGAGCCGCTCAATCCATACAAAGATGGGGACGTGTAAAGGGGACACCTTGCTTGCTGTGTGTGGCTTCCAGTGACCAAACTGAATGAATCTGAGAAATGAAATAAATAACACAATGTGGGATTGGATGGCAGAGTATGAAATAAATACCAACGAGTCCACACAAATACAAATATATGATTAAATAAATATGCAACTAGGGGAAAGAAATCAAATTCATGCAGAAGAGGTCCAAATAAATTGTGTGGTTCCTCCTCAGTGGGTTCCACCAGGCAGGGGTCAAGGTCAAGGTCAAGGTCGACTCCAGAAGCCATGAATCATGTTAATGTTACATCGCCTTGATAGGGTGTGATGAGAACTACGATTTTCTCTATGGTCTTTCTCCATCAAATGCTTAAGTCTAATCCTGAGAGGGACATCAGGAACAAATGAAAGACACTTTAAAAACCGTCTGGCCAAAGTGACCCAAAACAAGGAAAATCAGAAACTATCATAGCCAAGAGGCGTTTAAGGAGACATCACAAGTAAATAGAACGTGGAGTCCTGGGTATGGTCCTGGCACAGAAATAGGGCCTTTGGCACACATTAAGGGTATGTGAATGATATATGCATACTGACTTGACTTAGCAATAATGTATCAACAGTGGCTCCTTAATTGTTTCCAATGCAAAGTGCTGGCAATAGGAGAAATTAAGGGAGAGGTATACGAGAACTCTGTACTGAAATTAATTTATTTAAGAAGAAACTTGCACACACCTGTAATCCCAGCACTCTGAGGGGCTGAGGCAGGAGAGTCTCAAGTTCAAGCCCAACCTGAGCAACTTAGTGACCCTGTCTCAAGATAAAAAAGGGCTTGGAAGTGAAGCTCTGTGTAAAAGCCCCAGGTTCAGTCCCCAGTATTGAATTAAAAAAAGAAAAAGGCAATGGAAGTCTGAATATGTTTTGCATTCTGCAGCAGGTCAGTAGGTGAGCAGGCAAGTTTACAAGTGGGGTGCAAAAGGACGACCCTCCCCCCAGAGCCTGATGCCTGAGCTCAGGTTCCAGGAAAGCTCACTGTGGTCCCAGCTTCTTGCAGAGACTGACCAATGCAGGTCAATTTGGTTTCCTCGTTTGCAAAGTGATAATAACTCTATCTACTTCCTAAGACTTTGTGGACAATAAATAATTCAATTAATTCAAAGGACTCAGCACAGGCCCCAGCAGAGGAGGAATACTCAATAAATGCTAATAATTGATAGAATGGTCAAGCACAAGGCCATGCCCACAGTTCATAGTGATGGGCTAAGGTCCTTGTAGAAGGTGACATTAGTTATAGGATGATTTAATCAAGAGAAAAGAAAAGTGACACGCTGTAGAAAGTCCCGTTCCACATGGGAAAATGGGAATTTATCCATGGAAACAAGGCAGAGAGATGAGCGGGTAGCAGACGCTGGGATGTGGAGGTCAGGTCAGAGAGGGAGGGAAGGTTCCATGGAGATGGAGCAGGACTGGATCCTGGGGCGGGGGGTCATCCTGCTGGGGCCGGGTGTTCAGAGACTCTCTCCAGGACTCCAGCCTTTCTGATTTGGGGGAGCAATCTTCAGCAGGGAGCCCCCACCTTATCTCTACATTTGTTTGTTTGTTTGTGATACTGAGGATTGAACCCAGGGCCTTCTCCCGGTGGATTGAGCTACAATCCCGGTGGAGAATTTAGTGAACTGCTGGAGACCCTTGCTACACTGGTTTCAGAAGGTATTTTTAATGAAAAAGTAAACATATTTCTGTGCCTACTTGTGCATAGTGCTGGCAAGCACTTCTGTCTCCTAAAGGTCTTTGGTGATGGGTAGGAGGCCCAAATCTACTAAGGAAGCGTTTATATCTATTTGAACTGTTAGTAACTTTTAAATAATTTAGATTCACACAAAACTTGCAAAAGTTGTGCAGAGTTTCTATAACCCCCCCACCTATGTCCCCCTAATGGGACAGTTTACCTAATGGGGAACCCAGGAACCAGGGATTGCTATCAGTACCTGTGTACTAACTCACCTGCAAGCCTTCTTCCTGGGCAGAGCTTCTGTGTCCCCTCACTCTCCCCAATCTGTGGCCAGTCCCTTCTCCTGTCTTCGAGACCTTAATGAAAGTGAATACAGTATCTACAGGCAGGACCTTACCAGGATGGATTGATGAAGCCTCGTATGTGTCACCAGCGGAGGAGCAGCAGGACCTCCCTTCTACATCAAAACAGTGTCCTAAGTTAGCTTCTCCCTCGTGAGTCAAGAGCACACAGGAAGGCTGGCAATCCCTGCTATTGTGAGTTCTAACAGTGGAAGGAAAATTATGCAGAAAATTATGCTGAAGGAATCCAGTTTTATTTTGGTGTAATCCCACACCTCAGTAGAGAATTCACTAAGCCAGGAAATGTGTCGAAGTTCAAAATTGAACAAAAAGTTTCTTATTTTGGCAGTGACAGTAATAACCCAAATTTTTATGAAACACAGAATGATGAAAAGATAACATCTGAACTAAATTGAGAAACTACAACATAAATATACACATATAATTTGATTCGTCAATTAATTATACCTGAATAAAGCAGGATACAAAATAAGTGCATGCAATAGAAATGCACTGGGACATATTTGCATGTAGTTTATATTTCCATCCAAACAACCTACATTAGAGACAAAAAGCTGAAATTTTCACACATGCACACACACACGCACATACACATGTCAAATAGTGAACTACAAAAGTTGTCTGACAGTGATGGTGTTGACTACAAAAAGAAAAATTCCACATGACAATACAAATGCTCTCTTTTTGCTGCCAATTATAATTTTTAAAAAATATTTAATTCTAAGTACAGATTTTTAAAAACTTAATTCTAATACAGGCTATCTCGTGCGATGAACAATTTGATAGAGTCTTGATATTTAATTGGATAAATGTGTATTCAGTGAAATACTCAAAAGATCATGCAGGGAGTTTGTTTCATCAACCTTAAAATAATATTTATCAGAGTGAAAAAATACATCAAGAGATCATTTTAGAGCAAATCATCAGTCAGTGAAATTGTCTGTGTTTTGTAATTTCTCATGGTTTCCTTTTCCTCGACTGTAATGTGCCTGGCAATACTACACGACTTGGAACTTTAGTGACGAGGAAATCAGACAATGAATGTTTGTAAATTGCCAGTTCCACTGTGGTGGACTTTAAACTATCTCCAAAATATTTGCTATCATAATTTCTCATTTGAAAAGTTGAAAGTTTCCCTCTGTAGGACTCCAGTTAATGCCAATAATTTTTGCAAACATGGGACTGGATCATAAACAATGGGCTGTGTATCTTAAATATTAATCCTAATACTGAAACCGGAAAGCATTACATTTGACGAGCTACTGCTTTGAAAAAAAACAAAACAAAACCATAAGTAACAGGGTTGGATTATGGAAACAGAGACAGGACTCAGAACCAGCTTCCTAAGTTGCTAGATGCAGTCCAACAGGATGCCTTTGCCTAGATTATTTGGCCCCAAATCTTTATAATTGTGATCTGCTACTGAGGGAAAGTAGTTCATAGTACAAAGTACCTACCCCCAAAGTAATGTAGATGGCTGTATCTTCCAACCTTCCCGCTGGCAGAGAGAGGCCATGTGACCAGCACCCAGAGGCCACCTCTCTGCAATGGGGGATGATCACATCAAAGTTACAGAATTGAAACTATGTGTAAGAAAGAAATAAAACGTGTGTATTTTCTTTCCTATTAATCTTTAAAGGGAGTGAAGTCTACTTAGAAGTTAGGCTTTTAGCAAGCAACCAGAAACAATGTACTAGAAACTCAAAAGGTAGCAGGCATGGTGAAACTATCTGGTGGAGAGAGAATTTAAGGAGCTCGGGAATGGCAAGCAGAGCTACAGATGGGCAAGACAGGGAGACTGGGGCGAAATCAGCAACAGTACCAGAGGGTGGTACAGCTGCAGGCTGGTCCCCTGGGAGCTCACAGCCATGGGAGATGCTGGGGAGGCTCCGGAGCGTCAGGGAAAAGCGATTCACCAACCGAGGCTGAACTTGGACAAAAGCAAAGTTGGTCTGTTTCCCTTTTGAAAGGGATGGAGAAACAAGAAAAGAGATCCTGACACTAGACGAAAGTCCCCTTATAGAATCAAGAAAAGCTGGAGTTAGGTCTGTGCCACTCAAGCCTGGGCCCAAGGAAGAGATCAACCTCTGATTATAAAACCAGAATGCTCGAGCTGTTGAGAGGAATCTCGTCATGCCAGACAGGAGGAGCCACTGAGGGAAACAGAAGGGCCTGTGTTAATATGTTCAGGATTAGTAACTCCAAATCCTACAGAAAAACGTATTTGTGATAAATATCCATCAATCCGGTCCAGAAGTTTACTGAAGCTAGGTAAAAGTTATGGAGAAATTGAAAAAAAAAAAAACCATGAAAAGCCACTTTATCCTCTTTACTATATGTCTTAAAGATTAAGGATTCTAGAAAAATAAGCGCTAAATATATCTGGAACAGAATCAAATGATAACTATGAAATATAAGCCTAAATCTCTTTAGAAACTGCTAAAAAGAGAACAAATCTACTTGAAAACGTGACCTAAGGGCAGAAATGGGGTCTGTCCCTCTCCAGTCTCTGATGTACTTTTGAAAATTTATAGAAGAAAATTATGGAAAAGACAAGAGAGCATGTGTGTGGTGATACACAGAATGTAGAAGAAACATTAAGCCACAAAAGGATGCTCTTAAAATTGTTTTATTTTTTAGAGAGGAAAGTAATGTGTTCAAAAGCTAAACTTGGGCATGGAATCACTATTTATTTTTGGTAAATTATATATATATATATTTTTAAGTTTTGGACTAATGATAATTCATTGTAGACCAATACCAGCAAACAAATCATATATTAGAGATTGATCAGATGCTGGCGAAGATAAGGAATTCCTTTCTCCTCCCCCTCCTCCTTCTCCTGCTCCTCATCTTCCTCCTGCTTTTTCTTCCTCCTCTTCTCCCCTTTCTCCTCCTCCTTCACCTCCTTCTCTTTTTTCTTTTCATAGTGGTACTGGGGATTGAACCCAGGCCCTTAGCACTGAGCTACATGCCTACATTCCTGCCCTCCACCCCCTTTTTAAGACAGGTTCTCCTTTAAACACTAAGATGCTCGGGCTGAACTTAAAATTGCAATCCTCCTGCTTCAGCC
Source organism: Hystrix cristata (assembly GCA_004026905.1). Taxonomy (NCBI): domain Eukaryota; kingdom Metazoa; phylum Chordata; class Mammalia; order Rodentia; family Hystricidae; genus Hystrix; species Hystrix cristata. The sequence continues at coordinate 165,136 of PVJO010000248.1, forward strand.
TCCCAGAATGCTGAAGTTATAAGTGTGCACCAACTTGCTCAGCTAAAGGGATTTCTTGTCTTTATTTTCTTTAAACTCTTTATTTGATGCTCTGAATTGCTGTAGTTTAGAGGACTTTTTTTTTAGGATGTTTGTATCTCCTTTCCAAGCAAGTGGCCCCTCCAGACATAAGGAAACCTGTCCTCATGGAGAACAGGGCGTTGAAAATGTCCTATCTGTGTCCAGGACAGAAAATGTATATTCTTAAATCCTATTTAAATCTCTTCATCTTATGAAAACTCTCTTGTTTTAGAGCTGTTAAGTGTGCACAGGATCTCTTGTATGTTTTAGACAATTTTTAAGTATGGGTATATATGTAAAAAAGAAGCCAGAGTATCCGATCTTCTGATCCATGCTTCTCATGTGTTCTCAAACATTCCATTTTTCTAAGGACAGTGTGGAAAATTATCAGGGCAATAATGTTCCTGAATACATACCTAAGTTCTTAATGTGTGTAAAATGCTATTCCCAGATTTTAAAGCAAACAAAAATGAACAATACCTGGTCTGCTGGGAGAATCAGACATTGGTGAAATCATTCTGCTGTGAGTCACCTGTAGAGAGAGCTAAAGCAGGCAAATGGCCCTAGCAAAGTAGTAAGAGGAAGGAAGGGTCACAGGAAAGCTTCGAGGTGTTTGGCCAAGTCCTGAGTTCTGAAAGAGTTCACTTTCACCCTTATTTGCTTGAAGACAGGGCTCAGAGTGAAAAGGAGTGAGTGATCAAAGTAAACTGGAACCAGGCTCAATGGCCCACGCCTGTAATTCCAGTGCTATGGGACACTGAGGTGGGAGCGTCTCAGGTTCTAGCCCCACCTGCTTAACCTAGCAACTTAGCAAGGATTTGACACAAAATGTGAAAAAAAAGGGCAGAGAACGTACCTCAGTGCAAAAGCCTCAGGTTCAATTCCAAGTACTGTGAAAAGAAAAAAGTAAATTGGAATTTAAATTATGATTCTAAAATGTACTATGTTTTTAAAAAGTATTTCTTCAGGTTCCTCTCCCATTGAGTGTACTAGTTCCCAATGCCAGGCTACTAGGTAAGTCCTAGCTATGAGTGCTAGGGATGGATTAAGCTTGCTCTGGAAACAGTAAATTATTTCTTTCCCTTTGTAAAACAGCTTTAATTTCTGTAGGTCATTTGGATCTCACTTGCTGCAGGAACTCATCCATTCTTTGCTTTATTCAATCAGCACATTGCTAGGCATGTGGGCAGTCCAGGCTTGGGGCTGAGCATTAGCGCTGGGCTGTACCAGGGCCACAGTAGGGGGCTCTGTGCCTTATTCTTCTGGAAGCCCAGAAAGGGTCCATCCAGAGGACAGCAGGAGGTAGACGTCCCCAGGAGCATGTTCGAGTCAGGCAAGAAGCAGTGTGAGGTCCAGAGAAGACCCGGGGGTGGGGATGGGTGCAGGGGAGCAGGAAGAACTACCCAACAGTGCGAGTGCAAGTGAGTGACCTCTGCAAAGCCTCCAAGGCATGTGAAGCAAGGATTTTTATATCTCAGAAGAAGACTGAGGATTCAGGTCTGGTGATCCCAGGAGGCTTCTTGCAGGGACTCCGGACTGAATCACATTCAATGGTTAGGTTCAATGTCACCCCTATGTGAAAAAATGATTTGGTTCTTGTCCAGTTGGGTTTGCAACCAGAATCGTGGAAATAATTAAGTTCGTGAACTGAGGTATCACTGTCTTCCATCCAACGCAGGAGAAGTAAATGATAGTTAAATTGTCAGCCTTGTGCAGCGCCCGCAAAATCCATGTGTGTCTTTGGGCACCAAGGATGCCGATGACACAGACACGTTGTAGACATGGTGATGCTGACAGAGACACGGCCTACTGCAGGCATGTGTGGGGCTGGCCTGATTCTGCCAGAGCTATTGGTCAGAAGGGAAACGGGACGGAGGGCACCATGTGCCAACTTAGAAAAACTGTGGGACGAGGTGCTCGGTGTGGGGAGGGCAGAGGGACTGGATTATGGACAGAGCCCGTGGACAGGTCTTGGGTGGCCAGCAGGGCACCATTGTGTGACGTGAGCAGAAATCAAAACTTGCTTTGTGATAATCCCTTAATCTCTATACTTGTTCTATATCATTTCCTCTGTCTGTGCTTTATTTCCTTTTTCTGAGTCCCATCTTGTAATTTAAAAAGTTAAAAGCATAGAGAGAAAAAAAAGACTTATGTGTTTATATTTTTACTTTTGAAGCAGAATAAGATTGAAAGCAAAAATGATATTAGACTATGGTGGCGAAAGTTGTATTTGAAAATAGGAGTATTTCCATATATGTAGAAAATAAAGGAATACTGTACAGCAGTAAGTGGACATCAATGGAAATTACCAATGTTAACAAGTTAGTATTTTTGTTTCAATTTTTAAAACAAAAGTAACATTGCCTAGAAATTAGGGTCACTTGATTTCCCCTCATCTTATTCTGCTTCCTCAGCTGGGTCCCCTTAGAAGAAGCCATTATCATGGTTTATAGGGACAGCCAGTGAGAATGACACTTTCCAGCACCGATCAGACACTTGCTCCATGCGTATAATCTTCCACACTTGGCGTGAACCGAGCCTTTGAATCTTCAGAGCAGCCCCAGGAATTAGGGGCTGTGTTTCCCCACTTTGCAGATGAGAAAATTGATGCATGGAGTATTTAGACAATGTCCCTGAGGTGTCACAGCAGAGAAGCAGCAAAGCCAGTGCAGAACCAGGTCGTGAGTGCTGAGCATGTGGACCAGAGCGGCTGGCGTGCGGGGGCAGAGCTGCTGTGGCCGCGGAAGTTGTGTCTTCTTTCTCATAGCTCCAATACTTGCAGATTCTCTTGGGGTTTTTATACATGTGATTATATTGTCTGTGTTAAAATTATATTGCTTGGGACCTCTAGCATAAAATTGAATATGAAATCGTGGCAAAATGGCACACCTTTCTGAGGCTTTCTTCTGTCCCTGCTGATGTTTGGGCTGTGTGTAAATGAGTGAATCATAGATCACACTAGTTGTGTTCACGACTGCAAAGAGGGCCTGCAGGGAGGTAGCGTCCCTCCTTTCCTGGATTCTTTGACATCAACTAGAAAGATAAATGAGCCCACAATACTTCCAAGTTTCACTTAATTTAAAAGGTCCATACATGTATCAAAGCATCACATGGTACCCAGAAATCAGCACAATTTTTATATTCTTATCTGTGTTAAATATTTTTTAATTTAAAAAGTTCAATGCTTCTGTTATTTACAATTTTTGCAATTATTTCTGATTAAATAAGAGACACTCTAGTTCTAATTATTTCAAAAACCTCAGGACTAAACATTAGGCATAATATAAGATAGATATCTTACATTTTTTAAGAAGTTGCTGAGTAAAGGCCAGATAAATGGATTTTATTATTTTATGACTGGTATGCTTCATAGAAATAAGTGTTTAAAAAATTGTTAGGTGCCAAAACACAATGTTAGTTTCATTAAAGCAGATTGGTGTATTTGACACAATTTTTAAAATTCTTGTTGTTTAGTTGTCATTTTCCAATTGATAACAATAAATAGATAACTTGAACAGTAAAATAGAGAACAAATCTAAGATGTCTTAAGCACACATACTATATCTTTAATAAGCATGTATCTTTACGAGGTATGATCAAAATATATGGTGAATGTTTAAAAATATTTATTACAGTAAAAGACGTTGCTATGAATCCCTCAAAATCGTCACCCTCACTTCAACCACACTTATTTCTTTGTCCTTGTCATTTTCTGCAACAACTCTGGAGTCCTCTTTCCTGATGTCTTTATGAGTTGTGATCTAAAATACAGTGAATATTGCTGGCAGGAGCCATCCAGTGGAAAGGCAGCTCATAAAAACATGATGCTGTGTCCTCATCCACCTTAGTCACCAGATCTGTCACCGTGAAACTTCCGGTTCTTCCCCAAAGTCAAAATGACCACGAAAGGGAAATGTTTTGAATCCATTCAGAGCATTGAGGCACCCAGGACGGCGCAGCTAAAGACCCTCAGGAAAGAGGACTCCAGGATGAGTGTGTCCAAAGTGAGGGGAGGATTTTGAGGAGGATTCATGGCAATATGTCTTTTACTGTAATGCGTTTTTAAGCATTTCAACCCTGACTGTCTATTTTGTCACACGTGGCATTGCCTCCTCTGCCCACTTGCCTGCCTGTGTCTCCAGTGGCCCCTGCCACCTCTCACACCCCCTTTCCTCCAGCACCTTTGGGTCTCTGTTCCCTTCCCTCCTCTGCGAGCTCCCTGCCCCTTCCCAGTCTCACAGCACTCGTTAGTATGGATGGAGAGAGAGATGAGGCCCCCGCCGAGGACCTCTTACACATCCCCTACTCTTGGGGTACAGCATTGCAACCCTGCCCTGCTGTTTGCTCAGCATCCCCGGGGGCCAGCCTACAGCTCACCACAGAGGCCGCAAGCTTGGTGCAATTGCTCTTTCCTGTCAGCCTACACCTCTGCTTTGCGGGATGCTCTGAAATCTCTCACTGTGTCACTGTCATCCAACTTCCTCCACCTTGCCTGGTATTCTTCATGGCCCAAGGGAGCCGAGCGACCCCAAAGACCTCGGTGAGCAGCTTCAGGTGACCCACGGGGGTTCAGTAACACCATGTTTCTGCAGGTGTACATGTGTGTGAATGGCTCAATCTGCATGTGTTGTCTTTGAGACCCACCTTTCAGGACTAGTTATTAGGCATACAGTTTAAAATCAGCCATATTTTGTGGTACTAGGGATTGAACCCAGAGTCTCCATTCCCTGCACTTTTTTTTTTTCCTTGAGACAGGGTCTTACTGATTAGCTAACCTGCTCTGGCAGAACTCAAACTGGGGATCCTCCTGCCTCAGCCTTTCAGAGTGCTGGGATTATAGGCATGCACCACCTTCTCCAGCCTTGTTACTTTCTAAACACATATGATTTAAGAAAAAAAATCACAACAGAATATTAATGAAAATAGCATTTATTGACTTGAGTCAGTTTTTGAGTAATGTTGGCTTGAAGAAATCCATCCTCCAAGAATGAATCTGCTCTCACTGAAGAAGCTGCTCCAGAGAACCTGAAGGTGCCCGAACGCCTCTGGACAACTCAAAGCTTGTCGTAAATGATGTGCAGTTCTAGGGTAAAAGCCACCCACCTGATGGCTTCCAGGGGCGGGAAGTCACCCGTGTCACCATGTTGTGACAGCTCCGGGCCCCTGGAGGAAGGGAAGCCATACAGTGGTCAGCACTGAGCATAGCTCCTCTCTCGCTGGGCGTGTCGGCCTTGAGTAAAGGAGCACAGGGATCGCGCTCATTTCGCGGACTGAGCTAAAGTCCTCGGTGCAGGTAAATTCATTCAAGTTTGGGTTCATGTTCCCAGTTGAGCTCTAGTGGCCCAGAAATGAATTTTTAATTTCCTTTTAACGAAACAGTCTTAGACATCTTCAGGATGCCGTTTTAGTGGAGAACCAGGCTCAAGAGTTCATCTCTCTCTTTCTTTCCATCTCTGTCTCTCTTTGTCTCTGTGTCTCTGTCTCTGTCTTCATCTCTGTCTCTGTATTTCTCTCCACCTGTGTCTCCAGTTCTCTCCCTCATCACTGATCTTGGACCAGGCACCATCCTTCTCAGCTTTAGTCTCTGAAACTGTAAAGCTGATGATCTCTAAGGTAGCCATTTCACTTCTAATTTCCTGTGATTCTAACATCTGCTTATGCTTTTCTTTCTATTTGGAAAGCAAGTACATTTGGGAAATGAGATTCTAATCCTGTAAAGTAAGCAGATTGTCTAAATTGCACCACAATTTAAAATAAATTTAAGTGGTGGCATCCAGTGCCCACTTCTCATGGCCTCCTCAAAGTGACACTGCCCCTGGGGTTCCTTTCTGGTGAGGCTGCATGGAGGATGGAGAGCCGGCTGGAAAACACAGACACTGAGAAATACTATTGAAGAGGCGCATCTGGGCCTTCTCAGTGCAAACAAAACCAGCTGCCAATCAGGCAATCACTGAGATCAGGTTGGTGGAAGAAGCAGGCACCAACATCATGTGTTGCTTTGTCCAAGCTGGAGATTATAGGATGTGAAGGAGAGGGCAGCCAGAGGAAGCCTGCGTGTCCCATGGGCATGGACAATGGGACAGACACAGCTGGAGGAGCCACAATGGGGTGACAACTCAGCCAGGCTCTGCAGGGAGCCCCAGGAGACAGCAAGAAGTTGGTACAGGCAGGAGCAAGTGGCTCAAGCAAAGACCTAAGCTCTGAAGTGCAGGCTCACCCAGCGTTTCCTCCTGTCCCGTGCAGCTAAGGCACCCAGTGGACAGATGTGTGGGACTGTGTGCCAGCAACCCCACCCCAGCACCACAGCGAGAAGAACAGGAAGGACACAGCTGGCCCTGGGTGGGTGAGAGCAAGCGTCCTCCCCTGGGCCAGTCAGTCAGAGTTTCTGATACCGTGTCTGTCTGGGAACAGGCTTGGTCGCTGGCTATCAGTATTAGGTTACCTTCCTCGAGGTAGGCACTACTGTGGCCTGGGGGAGTGTGAAGATGGAAGACTGACAGATCCCTGCTGAGAACCCACACGGCCATCACTGGACAGGTGTGGCCACAACGCACTTAAGAAGCAACCGACTCTCCCTGTGCCGACTCCAATGGCCGAGACGCAGCAGATTAAAAGTAAACAAAAACTTTCACTAGAGAACTGTCTGAAGGTTACATTTTGAAATAATATTCTAGCTACATTGGACTAAGTTGCGCAGGGTGGGTTTGAACTCGTCATCCTTCTGCCTCAGCCTCCCAGAGTGCTGGAATATGTGGGGCTCATTTATATTTGTTTTGAAAGGAAATGATGGCATCCAGGGTTTCCCTGGGATGCAGATTCTGACTCCGTGGTGTGGGAACGGGGCACAGAGATGCTTGGGAGATGCCCAGGAGTTTGAGGTCAAGGCCACTCATTTCAGGAATAAGACAAGATAAAAGACAAAGGCATTTTCAGTCCATAATTGGGTAACAGAACTCCTGCTGTGTAGTGTATTAGAAGACAAAGCAGGAATTGCCCATTATCACAAATTGATAAGATCCCACATTGGTGGTGTGTTTTTAAGATGCTTCTCTTTGCAAAGTTTCTTCGATCTGGAGATGGCAAGAGGCTGGAGAGCAGCAGAGCTCATTTTAGCCTGGTCGCTCACTTCTTCCTGGTGCGATCAGGATTCTCAACCAGTATATGCTGTGTCTGGGGCCTGAGGGACTTTGTGTGTGTCCTTAGGAGCAGAAACAGCCAGGGTTGGATATGGACAGGGAACTCCTGAATCGGGGGGAGGGAGAGAGAGAGGAAACCAGAAGCAGATCGACCAGGACCTGGGCAAAGGATGGGAACACAGCCCTGACGAGGGGCAGCACGGGGGACCTTGCCACTCCCTGAGTGCACCCTCTCAGCAGGCAGTCTGGCTTTGGTTGCACTTCCGCTGCAGTGCGTGTGGCCTTTGTGTTCTTTGTTTCCTGAAGTATCAGAGTTCTCACATGCAGGTCTAGGAAACCATCAAGTTCACTTTAGCAAACAGCAAACTCATTCAGAAGAGGTGGGAAGGCTTCAGTATGCCCACGAGTAGGGACTTGGAGGTGGAGGGGCTGCTGTGTGGCCCTGCCTGGCACCCACATCAAACAGCTAAGGGAATTATGTTGCTTTGGTCCAGAAGGTCAGAGGTGGCATTGGTGGCATCCTTCCTGCCATGCTAAGTCCTGTTCCCGTTGACTCCAGTCAACATCCCAGTGAGTCCCAGCTGTTCACCCCACAGGGGACTCTAGATGTCTGCACTGCAAGATGCATGTCCTGGGCGCCTGGCCTGCTTATGGTAGCTCAGTTCTACCGTAGCTGCTAGGACAGGACCTGGCATTGTTGAACAATGCCCCAGAATCCCCCTTTTGTTCTGATGTTTCTCTGTCCCTTCTGCTGTGAGGCAACTCCAACACCGTAAGCCCTACTGATCCCCATGTGGCAGTTTAAGAACCCCCAAACCAAAAGTGAGGAGTACCAGGCAAGGCCTCCTGTGTTTCTATCTGTAGATGCAACCTAGGCACTCCAAGCAGGTGGACCCCATGCTTTGCCCTGCATGTTACGTGAATTATCTCCTGGCCTCTAGTCAGCCTGTCTCTGGCCAAAAAACCTAGAGCCAGCAGTAGTCCCTTCCTCCCCAGCACCTTTCAGCATCTGGTTGTTGCCACAGGGTCCAGCCTCATCCTGGAGGTGAGAAGAGAATTGTGTTTGCTGCACAGATGTCCAATTAGTCTATTAGACACAGTGGAGGTGCACTATTGTTCCCAGTAATAAAGGGAATCCATGCTTGGTCTTCTCCTTCCCCTGGGACACAGCCCACATCCTGTGTATGGGCCTCTGCTGACTTGTTTGAGTGAAGAGGCTACATTTGGAAAACCATGTCATCCCTACTCCCCTGGAGCCCATCTTCTGTCCTAGCCAGGGAAGTGACTGAGGGGGATAAGATGAGAACCCCACCCCATTGCCCCTGGGCACCTTGCAGCCATGATCTCTCCAGAAATGTCACATGCTTTTTGTTGACTGCTATGATAATGCAAGTAATAGAGATTCAAGGCAGGGATTCAGACAGTTGTTGGATATGTTTCTTTCATCTCCACCTACAGGAAATTGGGGGAAATTCAGGGAAGTCTTGAGGTCCCTGAGCATATGTCATGAGCCTCATGCTCCTTCAGTCTGGTTGTTCCCAAGTGGATATGTGATATTATGGTTCCCAGAAATAAGCCAGCCAATGTCTACTGATGCCCGCAGGGTACTGGAACTTCTCTTTCCTGGTGTGCCTCACTTCAGCCACCAGCTACAGACCCATCTGGGAGAGAGAGGGTCATTTATTTTCCTGATGTTATCGCAACATCTTCTCTCAAAAGCACCTTTTATTCTATATGCCCTAATTCTGGGCACAATTCATTTCTGTAATTGGCCAAAGAACCAGGGATCTTTATGGCAGGGCTAAAGCCAGACCAATGTTCATAGACACCAACATTCCTCACTTCTGCAGGTGAAGCAGGACCTGTGCAGACTGCTGCCCAGCTCTGTCCAGCAAAATATTTCACATGGACATGGTTGACAATTTAATCACCAAGTAACGTTAGCAAACACATTCCTGTGTGGCTGGATGTTCTCTACCAAGTGAAATGATGAACCTTAATTTGTCCCATTTCTCCAAGGTTGATTTATCTGTATTCATAGTATTAATGTGTATCTCTTAGTGCACTTGGTAGCAAGAGTGATAGTTAAGCTAGAGTGTCAACTTGATTGATTAGGGAGATTCTCAAGGGATCAGCACAACCCACTTTGGGGTATGTCTAGGTGGTCATGGAGGTGTAACCCTGAAGCCTGTCTGCTCCCTGCCCCTTCCTTTCTGGCTCTGTTCCCCTGCTCTGCTTCTCAGACACCATTAAACTGAGCATCTTTCCTCCACTGTGCCCTTCCACCGTGATGTTTCTGCCTTGAAGCCAGCTGACCATGGACTGAATCCCCTGAAACCATGAACCAATTAAACCTGTCCTCCCTTAAATTGAGAGTGTTGGGTACTTTTGTCCAGCAATGGGAGAACTGACAATATAGGAAATTGGTCTAGAAAAGTGGGGTCACTGTTGTGACTATACCTAAACATGTAGTGATTCAGAAGCTTTTGCTATTGATTTGCTATTGATTTGCGGAAAGAGTTCAGAAAGCTTTGGAAATGTGATCTAGTGAAAGCCTAGAACATTGTAAGGAGAGCCTAATGGATGATATTGATCAGAACACAGAAGACAAAAATTCTGCAAAGAATGTAGCCAGTAATGGTCAGGCTCATGGCATTGCAGACTGGAATGTGGATTCTACTGGGAATTGGACTAGAGGCCTTGCATGTTACATTCTGGCAAAGAACTTGTTTACATTTTGCCCATTCCCTTATACTTTACAGACGGTTAAACCTAAGAGATATGAACTAATTGATCTAGCAGAGGAAATTTCAAGACAGCCCAGTGTTCAGGTTGTAGCATGGTATTGCTGCCCTCTTTTAGCCAGATGTATAAAGAAAATTGGGAGGAAAAAGCAGAACATGTCATTTGAAAAACCTAAATTTTGGCTTAAAAGAACCTTGTGTAAAGTCGAGGCCAAAGGAAATGTGGTTGCTGAAGAGATTAATGCCATTAAAAAGACACCAACTACTTTGAACCAAGACAAGAAGAAAGATGCCTTGAGGGTATCTCAGGAACCAGCAAGACCCTGCCCACTGTGAGCTCAAGGGTGCAAAACATCAACTCTTCGTTTAAGAAGAGATCCCTTTGTGCTTTGTGCTTTGGGCTGTGTGCCCAAGAATGGCTGCCTAAGAAACTGGTTCCCTGGTATTCATTTTACCAAACTCAGCTATATAGGTATTCAGAGGCCATGGTCAAAAGGGGCATAGCTAATGCTTGAGCTGGTGGCAGATCTTGGCATAGTCCTAGTGACACTGACTTTTCAGGCATGCAGAATGCAAGATGTGTGGAGTCATGGAGGCTTCAACTCAGATTTTAAAGAAAGGCCATGCAGCGTATCCCTGAGAAGCATATGTGTGAAGCTATAAGAATAAAGCTAAAGATGCAGTGGATACTCCAGGAAATTGGGAATTCAGGAATGTAGAATGCCTGTCCAGAAGAGCTGCAGGCTGTGAGAAGACCACATAGGTTGCAACTGGAAAGGTCATAGGTATGGAGCTGCCCAATCCATCCTGAATTCACATCTTACTGCACGTGCCCTGGGTGTCAGACATGGAGCTACAGGACTTAAATTTGCCTTATTTGTTTTTGGTCTTACTTTAGTTCTTTTCTAACCTCCTATTTCTTCCTTTTGGAATGGAAATATTTACCCTGTACCATTGTATATTGGAAAATGTAACTTACTTTTTTAATTTTACAAGGGTTCACAGATAAGAGTTTACCTTGAGTCCTAGAAGAAACTTTGGACTTGGACTTTTGAGCAATGCTGGAATTGTTAAGACTTTGAGGAGGGCATTAGTGCATTTTCATTTGTGTGAAGGGTAGTTGTACACGTTAGGCAGAATGAAGACCTTGTGTTTATTTGGAGATGAAGGATTGTGTCAGGGGTCAAGGTTATAAGTGGTGGAATGTGACAGTGAGCTGAGGTATGAACTTGATTGACTTTAGAGTTGCCTAGGGGATTAGTAAAGCACAGTTCTGGGTATGTCTGGATGGGTTATGGAAGTATGACCTTGGGCTCTATATCTGATCCCTGATCTCTTTCTAGCACTGTTCCTCTCCTCTGCTTCCTGGCCCCCATGAAGTGAGCAGTTCTCCTCTACCACGTCCTTCCACCATGATACTCCTGCTTTGGAACTAACAGACCACAGGCTGAATCCTCTGAAAGCATGAGCTAAATTAAACCTCTCCTTCTCTAAATGGTGGATATCAGGTATTTGCTCCAGCACTGACTAATACAGCAAATAAATGCACTGGCTGACTTATAACAGAATGGCCAGAATGATTGACAGAGACTGGGAGGTTAGCTTATTAGTAATAATGCCTAAAAGGATATAGAGGGGGCATCTCAGGAAGCCACTACTACCCATATTACCTCTGGACACTGCCCCTCTCAGCAGACACCAGTTTTATTACCCCACCACCATTGGCAATAAAGAATCCCTGAAGGCTATGCTTCTTGCGATAACCAACTTGCAACTCAAAATATAGAACGAGCATGTTGTAATGATAGATTAAAGGCCATATGCCTAGGTCTAAGTGGACAGAGATGTTGGAAAAAGAAATAGCAAGTTATTTCATAATCTACAGTAAGGGATAATTCCTACCCACAGCAAGGTACAGAGACTTGGGAGGTTCTGGATAAAGGAAGACCCAAATACTAGAACCTTAGAAAGGATGAGAATGTTCACTGGAGAGTGGGTGAGAAATATGTTGTGCTCCACCTTGATTATCTCTATTCTACTTCTGTGTTTTTTTCTAGATTCTCTAGATTCTGTTTTCCTAACAACTTTCAGTATTAAACTCTTCTAGATATGCTTGATGGTAACTGCTATTTTCAGAATCATGTAGAAAAATACAACTGCAAATAAGGTCAGCGAGCTGGAATATTTATTTTCTTTGTTTTTCTTCTTCATTCTTCTTTTTTCTTATTTAGTGGTTATACCCATGAACTATCTGGAAAATCAATCAAAATACTCTTATTAATCACCTGGTTGTACTTGTATTATCCTTATGTACTCCTGAGCTAAAAAGCATTGATCTTTTTCTTCAAGTAACTGGAATTAGTGCAGCAATATCAAGTTGGTTGCAAACAGAGAAAATGAGATGTAAATACCCCCAAATGCAAAATAATTCAGAGGTTGATGACTGAGATTCTACATGTAGTTTGGAGACACTTGTTGGAAGATTTGAGTATATGTGAATTTATTGGACTAAGGATAAATTGAAAAGTACTTATTTTTACAAGATCATAGATAGTGTACTTAAAATTATGGACTTGGAAGTGAGATAAATACTTTTATAGATCATCTTGCTTTTCTGGCTATAATAACCTAAGCTTAAATTATCTATGTGCTTTTAGATTTCAAAATTGCTTTTGATGTAATTTATATGCATATATATTACCCTCAAAGTGACTAGTTCCCATTTTGTAAAATCAGGCCAAAGGATATGTAGATAGATGCTTTTGAGGTCTGCTTCTCTGGACCCCCACCTTGGTTACCCTGAGACAGATGGGTATAGGAGCTTGAAGAGGGCTGTGGCCCATGCCACCTGATCCAACAGTCGTGTTGCATGTGGAACTAAATCTGTTCATGCTTGACACCTTATGCTCGGCCCCCCAAATTTCTTCCTCATTACTCCATTTAGCAAGTTAACCACCTTCACTTTATTCCTCTTAACTGTTTGTTGCTGAAGTGCCCTAAACATGCTTTCACTCATTGATGCTACTTCCTTGTGAGGAAAGTGGATTTCCCATCCTTATCTTTTTTCTTTTTACATTAGGACTTGAACCCATGGCCTTCACATAGAGCTACATCCCCCATCTTTTCTTTATTTTTTCTTAAATTCTTGCTAAGTCTCTAAGTTGACCCAGGCTGGACTTGAACTTGAGATATTCCTGCTTTAACCTACCAGAGTACTGGAATTACATGTGTGTGTCACCATGCCTGGCTCTTTATCGCAATTTGATATATCAATCAAACACTTCTTATCTCATATATGCCCAACCCAGGAAGCTGATTTTTTTCCCTTAAGGGAGTGGTCCATGTCAGCATCTCATTCTGTGTAGTGCACATGGATATAGTTAACCTGGACTCCAGGTATTAACTATTTGCTACTCGGCTCTAATGAGGCCATACGATTTACTGGTGTAAGATCCCCGGTAGGTATGACTGATGCAGGCATAGTTCTAAGAAAAGTAAACAGGTCATGAACTTCCTTTGGCAAAACTCGGATAAATCATCATTCTCTACAGAGAGGGCTACTTCCTGTGCCCTCATCCTGGGGTGAACTGTCGTGTCTGAGATGTGGAAGCATGTTGAGACCAGAGTCTTCCCACAGAAGTTCGGTTGTTTGGTGGAGCAATTAGAACACACAGCGTACCAACAGAAACATGGCCCTGGGTATAGCTTGGGACACAAAAGTCTGGGGTTTGTTTGTCTTAAATCAGAGGGGATACTCATGAAAAGGGACTCTATATTCGAATTTCTTTCATCTTACAGATAAATAAATAGAATCAAAGGAGGTTGATATGCATTTCTTAATACAGAAAGACTTAAATCTGTGGAGTGGATTTCAAAGTGAAGCAGAGAGTATGTTCACAATAATTGTAAGGCAAAGTTTGATTTATACTTGGACACAAATCATTTCATTGTATGGTTTAATTGCACACTATATGGTGATTTTAATCTAAACATTTTCCAAGTATCCCTCAGTCCTCATTCATCCTGAAGCTTTTACTGTACCTTACTGCAGAAGACTTGATTTAATTTTTTTAAAAATCATAATTTATAAGTGCAGCTATAATGTAGCTGTTAAATGCAGACAGAGATGTTGCTCTGTTTCTCTGTGGCTTCATGATTCATTCATTCTTTTCTCCTTCTCTTAACCCATCTGAGTGCTGGCATCTCCAGTTCTAAAAGTCACACAGAGAGTAGGGGGAAGAATACAAACACTTCACTGGAGTCCGATTGAGACCCAGGCAGATGCTGTCTATCAGATGAGGTTAAAGGGAATGCAGGGGTGAGGGGTAAAGAGGAGGCAGCTTCCTGTGGCCGAGTCCAGGGACACCATACCGGTAGGGCAGAACGCAAGAGGTTGTGCTTACAAAGGCATCAGCCTGTCACACCAGAGAGACACACTGACCAAACCAGTATGTCACACCAGAGAGATACACTGACCAAACCTGTTGAACTGACATTGCACGCACACACACGTGTAAGTGCAGTCACCTATATGTGATTGTGTTTCTTAGACATGTGCACATGCAGAAGAAACACACATATATGATTCAAAATATCATGGCTTATTATTATTTAGAGATTTCTTTCTTCATGTAAGATAAGTTTGGAGGGGCAAATTTTACTTATTTATTTATTTTGGGGTGCTGGGGATCAAACTCAGGGCCTTTTACTTGCTAGGAAAGCATTCTACCACTCGAGCTAAATCCCCAATCCTGAGGGGCAAATTTTAATGATGAAGACTGAATTTATTCTAACACAACTAAGACACACTTGCAGGGGATGACACACATATGCATTGGTGTGTGTGTCCTTGGAGTTCATACTTTATTTTTTTAAGTGTATTTGGAGATATTTGAAAGTAATTATATCTGTCAGAACCCTTAGATGGGGCACAGGATCTCACGACTTGATGTTTGCACTCAAATCTTCATGAAATTTTAGTGGGTTTACATTTTTTAGAAGGGTGCTTTGTCCTTCACAAATGGAAAACATATTTCCACTGTACTACCATCACTGGCCTCCGATTGCTTTTGGAGTGCTCCTTTACTCCCTCATGACTCCACAGCCCTGAGGACCATCCCTCGCTAGCGTGGCTGTCTGTCTGGGGAGATCAGGATCAGCATCGTCCTGGACACAGGAGGATATATGCTCCCTTTTTTTTTTTTTTCCCAGGGACTGTAAATGATTCCTATTCTTTGCTTCATAGAACATCCGATGTGGTACCCAATCAGCTGAAAAAGCTGCTCAGACGTCATTAGTTGTGTGTGTGTGTGTGTGCGCATGCGCGCGTGCGCTTGTGTGTGTGTGTGTGTGTGTGTGTGTGTGTGTGTGTGAGAGAGAGAGAGAGAGAAAGAGAGAGAGGAGACTGCAGCTGCTTTGCCGTGTGCCGAGCGGAGCCTCTATTAGGGCAGCTCTATTGATTTCTGATTCACACTGCAGCAACAGGGGTAGAGTGCAGGAGAAAAACACATCTCAGAAGCAGGCATCACAAAAGATAAAAATGAGCAGATAGATAGATAATAGCCCCATGTAGAAACCCTGCAGCTGTTATCTAAAGGAAACCAAAAAGAGAGGGTTTTGACAGCAAAATTTAAAGATTATTTCTAATTTGGGGTACAATGTATAGAAAAGGTAGAGTACAAGCAGTTAAAAAAAAGTGTTGCTTTTTATTTTCAACCCATTTTGTTTATGAGAGACAATAATGATCCAGTTTCCAGGATGCCCTAAAAAATAAAAACCCTGAAAAATTTGGCATAGATATTGAAACATATTAATTTATTGAAGGCTAATATTAAAGCTGTGCCTGAGAATTTTAGGAAAAAAAGATTTGTTTTTAATAAATTGTGTTTGATTGTAGTATCACAAGGTTTTATTTTTCTATTCTAATTCTTTGTGTTGCATAATATCTGGGATACAGTAAAGGACTGCTTGCAAGAGCTAGGAGCAGAAATAGGCTTCTACCCCGGCTGTGTTTCAGAATGTCCAACTGTGAGCGCGTGAGGTGCAGCAGCAGAGTCCTCACCAGCCTGGTCTGTTGCCTAGAATTGGGCTAGAAGTGATTGTATCTGGGGTGTAAAAATGTTGTCTTGGTTTTCAGGCAACCTCCAACTCAAGGCTTATCAACCACCGTTCCTCCTGCAAAGAAAGGAAGATTGAAGTAAATTCAGTTTTTAAATAATGGTACTGTGTGAGTGTGAGCAATTAGAAGAATAGAACAGTCCATTCTCACCCGCCCCCACCCCTCCCTGCCACAGCGCGTACACACACACACACACATACACAAACATACTACAATGCCAGTCGGTTCAAGGGAAAAGGGCGATACCTTTTTAAAAAACGAAAGGCAGTAAGCCATTATTAGCAAGAGCTATATTGAGCATGCTTGCCAGACAGGCAGCAGAGCTGGGCTCCTGTTCCGCCCAGACATGTGCCTTGCCATTTTAATTTTAATCAGCCTGCTCAGGATGGCTGCTGATTCATTTCGCAGGATGTCCCCCTGGGAGCCAAGGTGGAGCCTCGGGCGAGCTGCTCTGCATCTAGGCAGCTCACCACATCAGAGAGGCAGAGGAGGAGGAGGCAGGCGGAAGAAGAAAAGCTTCCACCCGCCACCACATCCCCAGTTTCAATATGGCTAGTTACAAGAGCCTTCCTGAAACCCAGGCTAGGGTAGAAGACGTAATGAAAGGAAAGGGAGAGAGAGAGAGAGAGAGAGAGAGAGAGAGAGAGAGAGAGAGAGAGAGAGAGAAAGAGAAATATGCCACATTGTCATTTTATTATCCACCCACCCCCACCCCATCTCGCCCCCACCCCACCCCCCACGCCCACAGAGTGGCTTGGAATTCTGGGTTGTTTCACGGTCAGTGAAAAACACACATTATATCTATATATTATTTACCTGGTAACTAACTAGGGTGGTATACCTGATTTAGCTGGAGACTTTGATTTGTAGGACTGACAACCTTATTATGCAGTGAGCTTATTATTGATATTATTCTGCTCTCGGTT
Source organism: Hystrix cristata (assembly GCA_004026905.1). Classification (NCBI taxonomy): domain Eukaryota; kingdom Metazoa; phylum Chordata; class Mammalia; order Rodentia; family Hystricidae; genus Hystrix; species Hystrix cristata. The sequence continues at coordinate 182,120 of PVJO010000248.1, forward strand.
GCCATGGCCACCTTGTGAGAGACATTCAATTTTCTCTCTTCCATCATCATTATCTATGAGGCCATCTGTTGTGGAAAATGAATTCAGCCTCATTTGCATGACTGATAAGCAATTTTTTTTTATCTATTTAACAGAAGGTCATATGCCGGGGATTTGGAGCTTGTGAAAAAAAAAAAAAGTGGAAAAAAAAAAAGCCTAGGAGAGGATGAGTGGGACTGCGTGCATTAGGGGATGGATGTGGAAGTAAAACAGATCCCTTAGGCCCGCGAGCCTATCGTACTGCATTTGTCATTCTTACCCAGGCGACATTTTTTTTTTTTTTTCCCTAAGCTACCGCACACTAAACAGAGCAAGAGAGGTTTTCCCTGCAGCCCTGGTGAAACCCCTGGTTTTTCACCCGTTGTTGGTGGGTGTATTTCATTTTTTTCTATTCCCTGGACTGTGGGTTATGATATCAATATTCACTGAAGACAAAAGCAGCCTTTTCTGCCTCTCGGTGGTTTGCCATCGCTTCTCGTCCTCTCCAACTTGTGGGGAACAGGGTTCTTGCTTCTCTCTGTGTGTTTTGAGCCAGCACAGTTACCAAAATTGAACTTGCTGTCACTTGTGAGCCGTGTGGTCATGGTGTGAGGTACGTGATACTCCTTAGGTTAATTCTTTGGACTTAGTAGACAGACTCTGTTTTTACCGTAGTTCAAGGGCTTGTGCTGCAATCCTATTGTTTGCTCCTTTTTAAAGTTATTTTTATAGTGTGGCTGGTAGCTGAAAGGTTCCAGGGCTAGAGGTCTTGTGATCACAGAAGTCTGTCTTTAAAACAAAATGGGTATTATGTTGCATGCCTTGACTGTAATGTTGTTTATAAAAACACAGCAAAACTTACTGCATGTATAGTTCTTGTGTGACACGAGATTACTGAAACCAAAACTTCCCAGAGACTTTATTGGATTACTTTACATTACAGATGAAGTAGGCGATTTTATACAAGGGCTGTGAAAATATTAGATATTCTTCATGCACCGTTGTATTTGTCTGATTCTAAGAAGAAACTTGATTTATGTTGTTTAAACCGAGAAACTCAAATAAAGATTTTAAACAATAACCTCAATGCTTGAAGTTCATAATAATGAAACAGCATTACACGTATATAGAAATATGTCTTTTAATGCCACTAAATTAATAAACTAAAAGTTTAAGATGCATACTTTTTAGCTTTAAGATAGATCAGAATAAAGCTCTAGAGATACTCCTGAGAGCTAGTTATACAAAATATACACTACAGATTTTGAATTTATCATGCATTTATTCATGACACTTTCTTATACCACCAAAACTCTGTAAATTAGACATTTTGTTATTCATTTAATTATTGCAAAATATTTTACATAAGAGCTTTTTTTATTCGAGGGTTTATATTTTTTACTGAGCAAAATTAACATTATAGACAAAAGCACCTGAGTACTATCCTTACAGATGTGAGAGTGCCTTTTTAATTGCTCAACTTCGCAAAAGTCATGAGGCTTTTCAAATAAGTAGTAAAGGCATGTCTTACATATAGATAAAATATGATTATTGTCCAGATTAAAGTGCTTTGGCACAATATTCCTTCTGAAAACAATGCCATTGCATTCCTGTAAGTTTTTCCCTCTTGAAAACTTCGAGCTCAAAGTGCTGATTGTACCTTATAAATGCTACTAAGTGACACATCTCAGATAAAGGAAGTTTGCGTGTTTTTTTTCCCCAGTTGACCTGACAGAACACATATGATCCGAGTGCCTCATGTGCAGTAAGTCAGTTGGTTAAAAGTCTCCTTGAAGTTGTACTTTAATGTTGAATTTTCTTTATTGCAGACAACAGAGAACTGCTGATATATTTATATGATAGCACAGCACTCAATGGTACTTTAAGAAAACTCTTGCCCACCATCACAGACCTCACTGAGGCAGTGGTAGCTGTTATATAATCTTTCCTTTTTTTAATCAGCCATTTTTTTTTGTATTTTAGCTTGAGTTGGGCTGAATTAAATTCATTACAAATACTAATTGCACACTTAAGAAAGTTTAAAAACATAAAATGTGGCTAGTTCATGAAGCTTATTTAAAGTGACATCAGTTTTCTCAGAGGACAATAATTCAAGCAATAGTAATGTGATACCTGGATCTGCATTGTAATAGGGAGAAATATGTCATTGCTTTTCATCTGTACCTGTAGTCGTCAAGATTTGTGAATCAAAATTGTCAACTTCTAGAAAACCTAGAGTAGCACAGTTGATTCTTCCCCCCGCCCAAAAGTTAATTACCAATCTTGGTTGGATTCTTCCTGGCCTCCCTGACATTTGACTGCTGCTAATTCACTGATTAATCTCATTAATGTGATTATAGTAGGATTTGGAGCTGGCTGCTTTTGTTCAGTAGACAGTGCTATTCAGCCCAAGCACTTGCCGTCTCATTCAGTTTTTGCTGTGATTTTTTCAAAGCTGGTGGAGCGAGCCATTGTGAGCAGGTTTCCTCTGCCTTCCTTTCAGCACCAGGAGCTGTCCGCGGCTGATAGCAATTGCATTGAGCAGGGGGCTGGCTTCCTACAGGTTTACTGGCAATGTGAAAATAGCTCACTTTCATCACCCTAATGATGTTGCTCATTGAGGGAGAAGTGGGAGCAGCCTTTATGGTCACAATTGGAGGTTTTGAAGATGGTGGCAGCAAAGATCTCCCTGTTTGAAGATTTTTATTTTGTAAAGACCTTCCGGCTGCCATGACATACACATTGTATGGCATATTCAAAATTTTACCAAGCATATATAAATCTGGTGAAATTACTGTGTGTGTATAATTGTGAGTCCAAAGACTGTAAACACTACCACTTTTCAAATAGAGACTCTTTATCTAAATATTGGTGGGTTTTAATTCAGTTTCACTTTTGAAAACATGACCCAAGCTTATCTAGTGTTACAATAAGGCAGGGAGTGTGCAGGACACCTAAATGTCAACTTCCCTTGAGTGAAACTTGCATCTGGTCCCATAACTGATGCAAGTTGCATACATTTATGCTGAAGCTTGGGTGGAAGTTAAAGGCCTAATTATTCGTGAGTGTATGAGTGATATACAAAACTTCTTGAAGGGCTCTAAGTACATAGTCCTCTTTGGGATAATAAAGACTGTATAAACTTGATTTTTTAAATGTGTGGATAGTTTTGGAGAATGAATGTTCTGTAATGTATTGTTTTCATTGTTCCCAGTGTCTTGCTCACTTATTTATTTTTACTTGTGAAAAATGTGTTACTTTTTTGTTTATTCCTTACCCAGTGATTTCAGTGTCTGATGAGTTCTGTCTGTTTTCTTTGACAAATTTCAGTGGCTAGGAGAAAGAAAAAGCAGTTATTTTGTGACTTCAAAGCTTTTAAAAAGTTTTTCAATTTATTAAAATTATATTTAAAATTCAAAATATTGAATTGATAATCTGATTGTTTACCTCCCTTTAGAAATACTTGACATGTATGGTCTTAAAAAACTAATTACTTCCATGAAAGAAATTAATTTTATTGAGAAATAATATTTTAATGTCTCAAGTTTGAACTAGTCATTGCAAATCTATAAGCCAATCTAATTTGAGGGTGAGACATTGTTTTCAAAACACTTTTGATGTCCTCTACAATACTTTGTTTACTTATCATGCAATTTGGTGGCTACACGTTTAACTTCAAACAACCTGAAGTTTTCCATACTCTTGAGTATTTTGCAGAAGAAGATCTATTCTGTGGAATAAGAGGGAATAATAAAATGCTTTTTTGGTTGGAGTTGAAATTGGGCTCAGATGGGTGCCCCCTTTAGTCCAAGACTGCAATTTCTAATCAATAACCTTTTCCCAAATGCATCTAGTACTTTGCCAGAAAGTCTACCTTGATGCCGAGTCTCCCCGGAACTCTGTCCAGGGAGCAGACGAATGGCAGGTTCTGAGGAAGAACTTCAGGAGTGCTGGATTCTTACTGCCAAATCTCTCTGCAGCTTGCTTTGACTGCTCTGGCATTTCACATGCTCTTATTGTTGAGTTTTTGTTTTTTTTTTAAAGAGCCCTTTGCATGAATGTCTTTCTCTTTTTAAAGTCTTTTAGACATTCTCTAGAAAGGAGTTACAGAGGATAAACTTGAACAAAAACTTGAAAATGATTAACAGGTTTTCACCAAGCTAAGTTTTGCCCTACTGTATTCTGTTCTACAATACTATACATGACACCGATCTACAATTGTTCCAAACTACAGACAAAAAAAAAATACTGCAATCTTCAAAAAATAACATATAGTATAGATTTTTTTATGGTGGGAGAAGTTTGGGAGTGTCTTGTACAAATATCATGTGGCTTATAAAAATTTTTTTAAATCGGCATAGCTCACATATTAAAAATACTGCTTCTAATGACCATAACTTGTATAAGGAGTAATATCAAATACTCTACTTTTTAAAGTGATTTATTATATGATTTTTCTGCTATCAGATTATTTTAAGAGCTATGCATTTTTCCATCAATAGGCTATGTTTCAGGGCAACGTGGCTCAGTTTGGAGTATCTTTGTGCTTTCTCTCTCTCTCTCTCTGTCTTTCTCTCTCTCCCCCTCCCCCTCCCTGTCTTCTGTTCCTTCTCTCTTTAGCTCTGTCCCTGTTTGTCTCTCTGCCTCTCTCCTCTCTTTACCTCCTTCACACCTGCATTGTTCAAGCACACAATGATTTTTCTATGCATGTTTCCACAATGAAACTGTTTTTGGCATTGACATCCTAATGAGTCCTTAGGGTATCCACAGAAGTATCAGAGATGGCAGAGGAAATATAAGCCAGGTGTTATAAAACTAGAAAGAATGTACCAGTGTTTATCTATTATGTGAAAACTCACTGATCAACCTTGCTGTATTGTTCTTTTCTGTTAAGAAAAATTTCCTACAGTGTATCTGTCTTAGAAAAGAGAATCTCTACTCCCTATGTGAGGATTATCAGGAAAGTTGGGAGGGGGAGGGCATATTCAGGGGCAGTGTGGGGGGTACTGTGCTGTGGAGATGGAATGGCTCAGGATATTCCCCAGAAAGCCCGCTTGTTTGCACACTGCGGTGGTTCCTGACAGGGCTGGCTGGGAAGGGAGCTGGACCCTCTGTAGGAACCAGTGAGTCTGGTCTCCATGCGCCAGGCAGACTCCGGCTTCAGAGGAATTACCTTCGGGAGCTACAAGAGGTGTTCTCGGCAACTCGGGACTTCCACAGTCAGTGCTTGTTCCGTGTGGGTCTCTGGCGTGTCTCTGCCATCAACTCTCGCTGTGGAAAGAGCTAGCAGGGAGAGGGTCCTGGCGGGCGGGGTGCACAGGATGGAAACCCAGGGGGAGCTGTGACCAGCACGTGCGGTGGGCTCCCCATGGCAGACAGAGCTGCGTGAGTGAGAACAGACTGCACAGAAGCCCTGAGCTCCATGGCTAACAGCTCTTGCACAAAAAGGTACCTCTTTCCTTTTATTTCAAGGTGACATGTGGGGTTTTTGTTGTTGTTGTTGTTGTTGTTTTGGTTTGGTTTGCCTGGCTGGTGCAGCTCCCAGTCTTGGAGAATTATTTCAGATGTGCTCTGAAGTACTTCAACAGAGAACTGTTGGTCCACCTGCCTGGCCATCTCTGGCTCCTGTCTGATTGCACATTACAGCACTTCTTAGCATCGCGTGGTCTGGTACACAAACAGCAACGATGGCCCGGTTTGCAGCCGGAGTTGCCCCTACATCCACCTCTGTGGGCCTCTTGTCTGCATGGTGCTGGAGTTGTTAAACAGGAGCGTGTGCATTCACTGCGAGCTTCCAGGGGAGGGGGAGGTGCTAAGGTGGCCTTTATGATTTAACGTGGCCTTGGAGCCCTGAATGTTACAAGAGAGAGGCTTGCTGGGTGCAATGGTGGAGTTACCACCAGAGTAGAGCATTTATTGCTGGACTCTGAAGCCACTTATAAAATCAGCACTTAAAAAAAGAAAAAGGAAAGATGCTAATGGGAATTATCTATGTTCTCTTTTGTATTTTCGAATCCTTACTGGGTCTTGTCTTTGCAGAATAAACTTTTTCTGATTTTTTTTTTCCCCTGCAAACAATACTAAGAGGGTTGATCGTACAACTTTCTTGGGGAAAGAGTTCTGTCTCTTGTTTTAAAGAAACTGAGAAAGGGGTTCCTACTAAAATGGAATAATGTGGTGTGGCTGGCAAGCCAAAAGAGATTTTAAGAATCACTTAAAGTTAACTCTCGCGTCTCCGTCCTCCCGTCTTCAGAAGGGGTGGGGGGCTGAGAACCTCTTTGTGTTTTGTTTCCCTGTTAAGCAGTAGTACCATTTAAAACCCTGCATTTTCAGCTGACTTTTATCAGGTTCTTTGGCCACAGCATGAATTTACAATAACATCAGTGATAGGGGAGATATTTTTAGATGTATTACCTCGGCGGTAGCTGTGAACAGCCTGACTCTGGTATTTACAGTTCTCATCTATTACATTAAATACAGCACCACACATGATACACATTCTGCTCTAGAGATTTAGGGGCCTGTGGGTACAATGTAAGGAGCGTATAGCATTCATCCCAATCTTGTCTGACCGTTTTGCAAGCTTATTAAACAGGAAGGTTAGGAATCGCTGTTTTCATCCAGAGCTGTAGCGTGAAAAAAAAAATACCTAGGTCAGCGGTGAAGTTCCCTCCCATGCTAGGGTTTGGGGAGATGGATCTGTTTTGTGTTGCTTAGCAGATGCAGCCCGAGCCAGGGTAAGTCGGCACCGAGCTCTCCTGTCATTCTGCGGCAGTGATGTGGTCTCTACGGGAAGGAGAGCTCAGTTCCCACAGCCGGGGCAGGATTGGCAGCCCGGGGCCTCCTGTCTGCTGCCTCTTGACGGAGTCTGCACACTACCAACCAGGCAGGGCGCTGCAGCGTGCCCGTCTCCCCGTCGTTTAGTGGTGTCAACTTATTAATTTCCATCTCCAACTTCAGGCCTGTTAGTTTCCTGTTTGAAAGCATTATTACTTTTGTCCATGTGGCAAAATAATTAGCATACAGATGAGAAGTGGCCCCGGGTCTACGCGCCGATAGAGAGAGATGTGCAGTGGAAAGTTGATTGGATGAATGGAAAACAAATGGTGGGCACTCAAAAGCGTTAGAAGAGTTTTGTAGTCGTGGAGCAGGCTGGAGAATTTTTCTGGGTGAGTCCCTAAGATGGAAGGCAGGGGTGGCTGCTGTGGGAAGGACCGGTTGTCAGAGGCTGGCTTGAGCTGACGGTGCCATGTGGAATTACGGGCGCAGATGATCCGTGTGGACTACTTTGCTCTGCAGTTCTTCAGGTTTGTCTTTGACACCCCTCCAGGTAAATATGTCCTGTCCTCCTGTGGTTTCCAGAGCCGTGGCTCTGCTTCCCAAAGTGGAGCAAAGTTCAACTCCTTCTGGTCAGTAACAAAAGAATAGTCATTTGCTGTTGGCTTGGGGTGGCTGCTTCATCCATCTTCCCGTGCATAAGTCTGAAGTGAAAATTAACTGTTTAGAGATTATTGTTTTCAGAAATTTACAGCAGCCATTATTCAATGAGTTTAATTAATATTTTCTGGAACAGTATACCGAGACCCGCAAAATTAGCAAATGTTGTAGCAATGAAAGCCCAGACCTAATTAGTTTTGACTAGTATATATTTTTCCTAGCTGGAGGAAGATTTTAGCGTATTTAACCAGCAACTTACTGAAGGTTGTGCAAACCGAACTGAAGTTACCATTGATCTGTAGAATCTACAGATTGGAGATAGGAAAATGAGCACAACCTTTGATACTTTCAGTTCTTTTTAGAAAAATGGAGATCATTTTGCAAATCAGTTTCCTGAGTTGAGAAGTGAGAAAAAAAGCTGCTGGAATTCTAATTTTCTATTGTCATGAGTAATATGGTTTCTTATATAATTCTGGGACTATAGTGCTGCAACATGGGTGTTTTAATATTTAGTGAAATTGACATCCATCTGGGGGAGTTCACTGATAAATACTTCTATTCTCTCTTAATAATTCCTGTTCTCCTTAAAAGGCAAGGTATTCGTTTTAACTGACCTAATTATTTCGTCTGTTTTTAAGGTGGAACCTAAGTAGAAATTATTAGCCTTTAACTGTATTTCTGCAGTTTCCTGAATATTTAGCTCACTTAGTGCTTCGATTTGGCTTTTATTTTTCGGCTTTAAAAAAAAAATGTTGTTCTACTTTAGTTTGCTTTAGACAATGACGGTGAATATTTGAAAGAAGATACAACTTTGAGGGGAGAGTTATTTCTTCTATTTAGAAAACTATGCCTCTCCAAAACAGAAAAAAATACCTTCAAAGAACCTTAAGTTCAAACATAAAACATTGGAAGACATATTAATCCCTCAGATATAGCTGTGAAACTTGGTTCTGATCATTTTCCTGCTTATATTGCAAGTTTCTGAATATTCCTGTTCAGCTCTGTTGTTTGCAGAATAGGTAAATTCTATATTTTTAATATTCTCTAGTATTTATGTACACATGCTTTTCTATCTCTTTTTTAAATTTGCTGTAAACTAGAATGATGAAAGCATAGAGTTTTTGACATATTTAACCTAAAGTAATAAATAGCAAATTGTCCTCAGATTCATAAACTCTTAGAGAAAAAGTAATACTTGTGTTTTCATTGCTGCATTTCATTCCAGAGTTGAGTCAAGCTTTCTATGTTTACCTCCTTTTCCTTTTAGGATGGATTATAACTTTCTTGGGGCAAGATATCAGCATTCCGTCTTTAACCTTAGCCTGTCCACTGAGGAGCAGGAGGGGCACTTGAATGTCACTTGTCCATAAGACTTTCTTTGTGCCTGGCTGCCTCTCCCTTAATTTTTTTAAGGGCCAAAATGATGTCCTGTGAGTTTCCACTTGACAGAGTTAGTTTATGCCACTGGTTGTCACGTTACTTCCCGGGCTCTGTGAAGAGGAGGGCTTGCCCTGGAAGACAATGAAAAGTCCCACAACTGGAAATGTGGTGATATGTGCCAGACTGAATATTGGATCTTGAAGGGGTATTTTTTCCTCTTTTTAGTCTTGCTCTTAGATTGAGGATCAACTTGGAAAGAAATGCAGCTTTCCACAGCAAAATGGTCCAATTCATCCATGAGATCCCTAAATATCAGCCCCAACAGCAGGCTCTGTGACTTAGCTGCTCCGCGTGGGTGGTAGTGGTTGTACATGAGAAGGTGCCATGTCTGTGGGGTTGTCCTGGGCCATGCGTGGGGCAGACTGTTGCCTTGGCAGGGCTCCCATTACTTGTGAATGAAAAAAAAATACAGTCACCTTCATTCCAAGATGTTACTCGACCTTATTCCCTTTAAAATTGTGTGCCATGATGAATTTTTGCACTCTTAGGGATATATAAAGAATCTCTTCAGTGGTTTGGGGAGTGCATAGATAGATATGTTTTTAAGATGCCAGTGGGAACAAGGTGGTGTGTAGGCTATGCTGCTGGAGCCATGGGGTCCACGTGTGTGCTGTGTGGACCTGCCTGGGTGTACATGTGCACTCATTAATATACTTGAAAGAACTTTACGACTTCATATTACATACCTACTGCCTTTTACTGAAGTCTGACTGCTTAGATAGCAGTCAGATTGCTTTAAAGAAAATTACCTCAAGGATATTGGATATTTGCTTGAGAAATTTTAAGGTGTGTATTGTCAGGCTTGGGACTCTAATGCAAACAACTCAGGGATGAATAATTTATAGTGGGAGCTTTGGGTTTTTTTTTTATTTTTTGGGTTGTTGTTTTGTTTTGTTTTTGTTTTTGTTTTTGCACATTGACAAAGATTTTCCTTATAGGCTTTCTAGCCTCAACCCTGTTTGGAGTAAGGCGTTCATGCCATTATTTATCCCCATCTGGAACAGAATGTATTTTCACGATACCCCCCAGAAGGCTTTTCTCAAAAGTCAGCATTGCCCCCATTTCCAAGGGCTGTCACATCTCTGGACCCTGAAAGCAACCGGCAATTCACAGAGGTTTGCTGTAGATTTGGTTCAGTCTCCCTCTCTGGTCCATGCATTGCCTAGCCCATCCGAGCAGGAGCTCAAAGCACAGAGCGTGTCGCCATGAAACAATGCTAGCCAGACTGGTGGTGGAGATAATCGAGTCTGCAGGGCACCCCATAGAGAGCCATCAAATCAAGTCTGCTCTGGAGCTGTCTGCTAGATTGTGAACATTCAGAAATCAATGCTGCATCTGCTAGTGGACCCTCTGGTTCACTGCAACTCCCACCTGGCTAATGCATCTGGGCAAAGAGCTTTTCAGAAACCAGTTTCCTTCAGGATAAATTTAATACGTCTTGAGGGCCAGGCGCAAGCAAATTGATTCTATCTCTGTACCAGGAAAACTCATAAACATCTGTAAGAACACAGATTTCCAGCAACCCCAGGATTAGAAGATGCGATTTTTTGAAATATTCCAAGCCTACTCCCTTCATACCTCATGCCAGCATGGCGTTTTTTAATTAGGAAGTTGATTAAAAAGGGCACGGTAGACCATGGATGTATGGTCCTTTGGCATCCGGCCAGCTGTTTGTTGTCTGGGTCGTGGAAAACATTGCTCATCACCAGTTGCAGGGAGGCGGGGTGGGGGGGTCATTATAAGAGGGAGGGCTGGCGAGATAGACTCGTCCTACCTGTGAGCTCAAGGCAATGGGGTGGCTTCCTCCCATCCCTTTTTCTGCAGACAGACTCCCTGGCTTCCTTCCTGACCCAGATCACGTGCACTTGGCAGCTAACTTGGAGCATAGAGCAGCAAGGTGTGTTACACTCTGGGATTCTGGAGTTCTGATTTTTCAGTGGTCAACAGGAGAACTCAGCGTGGTTTGCATTTTCTGGATTTAAGTTCATTTCTGACCTCCTATCCTGTAGTCTGGAGCCAGGGATAATAGCTGCTCTACTAGTACAGTGTTGTTTACCCTCAAGAGTAAACTGGTTTTGTTTTGGTTTTTGTTTTCTAAGGGAAATTCCTATTTTACTGGCTCTTTTTGAGGGCTGGAAGTATATTATCACACGAATAAAATTTTATGCCTAATTGCAGTGTTCCTATGGCTAATGTGGTGTGAATAAGTACCATGTTATGAATTTAACCCTGTCCGTTCCTCTCATTGTTGGAGTGTTTCCCCAAGATCTAGTGCACCCTGGAAAGTAGAAACAGCAGCCACTGATGGCTGGTGTGGGGCACTGAAGCTGGCCTCTGAAACTCTGGGAGAGGCCCTGGGACTTTCTCAGGGCCCACGCAGGGGGAGACGTCCTCACCCCACTGGGATGCATCAGCTGCCAGACCAGCAAGTCTCTCTTTTGTTCTCTGTCCTTCTGAACCATCTTGCAAATTTACTAATTATTTTTAGATTCTGCCTTTTAGAACAGTTCAAGGAGAGACATCTGGAGTCAGCAGCCGTCGGGGTCAGGCCAGGGATTCCTAGCATCTTCTCATAGGGAAAGTAAAACACCCAAGTTAACATCAAAGACTCAAGACCTGACTCCTTGAAGTCAGCTCCTCCCTCTATTCTTACACCCCCAAGTGAGTCATTCACGCAACGTGCACATATTGAGACTCTACTGTGTGCACGCTCCAGAGAGCGAGACCTGAGTGAAAAAAATTCTTGCCCTTCAAGGAGTCAGGCCATAAATATCCATATATATCTCAGTTCCTACCAAAGGTCTTTACAAATACTCCTAGACTGACTTTTCTTCGAATATATTTTGAGATAACTTGCATCATTTTCTGACTTAAGAAGAGTATGCTGAGTCTCAATTTCTCCTGCTTATATGGTTAGCACCTCAGGAATGTAGGTCATCATACTGAAAATTAGCATCCAATTGCATAGCATTGTCTACCCATATTTCTCTATAAATTAGAAGGATGATTTGAGTTTATTGCCTTCCTATAAAATCTAGAGCTGGAGAGTCCAGTGTTGGAGTGTTCTGGGTGGCCAGGCTTTAATCACCATTTGTCACATCACAGTATGTAGAGGAAGGGTGAGAAGTGGCCTTCAATCCTCTTATCTGGAAAGGCCAAATACAGCAAACAGCACTACGTGGGGGAGGGAGTGCTGGTAAATATCAGGTCTCTGTTTTGCAATTTGGAAGCTCTTGATACCAGAGCTATAGATGGGAACACTTTGGGTGTGGCATGGTTAAGCACCACACTACTCACTGGAGCCAGCCTTCCAGGCATGGGCATTCATCCCACCTCTGGTCTGTGACCGGACCAGCCCTGCCCCCTGCAAACATAGAAGGGCAGTGGACTTGGTCACCCTGCTCGCCGTTGGCTGCAGAGGTATTGGAAGGAGGAGGAGGAGAATTCAAATTATAAAATGGCCATGTACTTCAGGCCCTTCTGATGAGTACCTGCCCCATCTCCAAGGAATCAGACCCGATCGACCATATCTGCCTATTCAGAATGAGGGGTTTTGTCATTAAATCCCGCACAAGACAAGTTAAGTTGGAATTAGCATTTTATATTCTCTTACAGTCTGGAAATTTAAGTAGCTCAGGCATCGGAAAGCCACATGTCTTTGCTTAAAAATGGAATTCTGAGATTACATAAAGCAAGAAGTATTGGTTGGTGCTAGCTACTTGTATAAAACAGGAAAGAAAATTTTAATAATTTGCTCAGATAAATTTTGATCTAATTTATTACTCGTCCTTTGTCGAACATGACACTTTGGGTTCTGAATTAAATGCATGAAATCTTCCACCAAATTTGTATTGTGAATCTTCCAATATCTTTTGCAGTTCCTTTCACAGTACTGAGAAGAAAGGAGCTGGTTTTTTCTGCCCAAGTGTTTTTTAGCTGATATGCTGTTACTGGGATTTTGTTAGCTCAAAAACAATCCTTTTCCCTCAGAGACCCACCCCCACAGTGCAGCCAAGAAGTGTCACGTCTGCCCCTGGGGATGGGTTAACACACCTGTTTACAAACGGGCTGGGCCACCTGGTCCTCGGGCTTCACAGTTAATGATCAGGACAGGAGCTGATCAAGGGGACAGTGGGAGGGGGAGAGGATCAGATTTGTGACACAGATAGTCCCTTCTGAGCACAGTCCTGCATGGAATGTTTTGAATGAGTTAGAAAAGCCTGTGATGAATAATCCAAATAAATATCAACAGTTTAAAGACTACATGCAGAATACATACAAGGAGTCATATAGCCATTGGAATCTTAATGTTTCCTGCTTTACATTTTCAAAATCCAGCAAATACAGATTAAATCATTTCTTTTAACCTAAAAGGCATCAGTGAGGTCACTGATTGGACACTGGGCACTACAGAAATAGCTGCTTTTCACAAACCAACATTCATGCAGTCTTTCCAGACTTCTCGTCTTCTCTCTGACGACACCTGGCTCTTCCCTTTCATCTCTGACCAGGGAACATGTGCTCTGGGGCTGAGTGACACTGTCCCCTCTAACTTCCTGGCATTCATGAGCATCCGCACTTGTTCCTGCCACTGAGCCTTATTTTAGTAAGGGCAGTTCAGAGTACAATGAAAGATTTTCCTTCCCACAGTTCCCTGGTCTCCACCAAGAGTCAAAAACACTCTGTTTAGCCGGTTCTGTTTTTGGCAGCTGGGCTGCCCGGGACCGTCTACTTTCTAACCAAGCTATTAAAAATGACCCTTGTCTCAGGGAGACTGCATTTGTCTGTAGTTCACCTTTCCAGGAGGATATATTCATCAAGCACTAAACACTTGGTCATTTTCTCTGTTTTTCTTTTTCCTGTCTTTTACGTCTTTTAAATTTTCTTTCTTTCTTTCTTTCTTTCTTTCTTTCTTTCTTTCTTTCTTTCTTTCTTTCTCTCGTGCTGGGGATCAAACTCAGGGTCTTGTGCTTGCTAGGCAAGCACTCTAACCACTGAGCTAAATCCCCAGCCCCTGTCTTTTTAATTTTCTAAGTGAGATCTTGCGTCCATAGTTGACCTCAGCAGTGACGTCCGGCCTGTGTGATGGGGTCCAGTTAGAAGGACTTCTGTGCGTGGTTTGGGGATGACTCTGAACATGTCATCCCAGCTCTTTCTGCCCATGTCAGGGTGAGGGAGCTGAATTCCCTCATTACTCAGAGCCTTCCAGTCTCAGTGGGGTGACTCTGTTCGGCGTCCTCACGTGGGGACAGCTCCGCCAAGGCACAAGTCTGCCATCTTGGAGCTTGACACTCTCGGCAGAGAAGTTCGGGAAGCAACCTACCTCACCATCTGGATTCTCCTGCTGGATTGGGGGTTCTGCCCCCATTACTGAGGGCACACCAACTGACTTGAAATTCACTGCATCAAATGCCTCTCTCAGGCATCTCACGGAACTCAGTTCTGTACCTGAGAATTAACTCTTTTAGGTTCTCTTCGCTCTGAATCTCGTTTAGTTTGTGACCGTGGCTTGACTTCAGGCACACATTCTTTCATGGCGGCTGAAGGCGGAAAGTTGACCGGACGGAGTTGACAGAAATAACGTGTGCGCTGCGTGGCTTTCTGGCTCCTGCTGGGATTCTCTCAAGTCTTACTGGCTGGGCCTTTTTACTCTGTCGTGGTGGAGCCAAGTCAAGTGCACATAATTCACATGATGTGGCTTAGTAATTAAGGAAACAGCCCCACTGTCTTTATGGCTTAGCTTTCTTTTCAAAAAGCAGAATTTAGGGTATACACAGGTGAAGTGGGAGCACATTTTTAGCAGCTAAAATCTATTATATAATCCATGTCCTACTTCTGGTAGCCTAGAGCAAAAGGTACCCAAAACAGCATGGGAGAACTTGTGGGGTCAAATAAACCCCAAGTTTTACCGTGGTGGCCAAAGTCTGGTCTTCACCAACAGGAGTAGGCCCAGATACTGAGCGCAGAACTTCCTGGAGAAGAGGAGAAACGTGACCCTGCAGCAGGGAAAGAAAGGGACACAGGAAGGCAAGGACAGCCTGCTCCCCACACCCCTGAAGCTCGGACGGCTCGCCTGAGCCGCAGAACCCTTTGCGGGTCACTGTCTGATCACAGGAGGCTCCTCCGAGACCCTGAAGTAAAAGCAGGGTGATGGAGGGATGGGAGAGGTGGGGCAATGGGAACTAAACTACAGTTAGGCAGGAGCGAGAAGTCCTTGTATACTGTCGCACTGTGAGGACTAGAGATGACGATGATGTACTGTGTTTTTCAAAATACTGGCAAAAGGTGGGGGTGGTGGGGCATGCCAATCATCCCAGTACTCTGGGAGGCTGAAGCAGGAGGATTGTGAGTTGGAGCCTAGGCAATTTAGCAACTAGGGAGAGCCTGTCTCAAAAGGGCTGAGGATATATGTAGCTCAGTGCAAAGGCCAATACTGCAGAAAGACTGGGTGAGGGGAAGGGGGAGGGGGAGTAAGGGAGAGGGAGAAGGAGAGGAGGAAGATGAGGAAGAGAAAAAGAAGGAGGTGAGAAGGGAAGGAAGAAGGAAAAGAAAGAAGAAAGGAAGGAAGGGAGGGAGGGTGGGAAAAAAGGAAGAAGGAAGAAAGAAAGGAAAACACTGGCAGAAAGAGATTTATATATTTACACTGATTCGAGTATTACAAAATGCATATGTGTATCTAAATATCACATGGCACTCCATGAATATGTACTTTTTTTTTTTTGCAGTACTGGAAATTGAGCCAGGGCTTTCTCACTGAGCTACATCCCTAGGCCTTTATTTTTTATTTTATTTTATTTTTTTATTTTGAAGCAGGGTCTCACTAAGTCAGCTAAGTCACCCAAGCTGGGCTGCGATCCTTCTCCCTCAGCCTCCTAATGTGCCAGGATTACAGGTATTCACCCCCACACCTGGCTAATATGTACATATTGTAGGTGTCAACTTAAAATTTTTGAAGTTTTTTGAAGTACACATTCAATTTGATGAACCAACTCACTCTCAGAAGCTCCAGTACTCGGGGCTGGGGAGGGGCAGAGCGTGCTCAGGAACCACATGTGGAGCGGGAAGAAGATAGGAAGAAAAAGGAAGGAATAAACACTGTAGGAACCTTCTCTCCTTTCGAGTCTGTAAAATCATATTTTTGGAAGATCAGAAGTCCCACAATGTTGAGTGACAAGGACCCACACTGTCTGTCATACGTGTCCAGACCTTCGTGTGTTATGCTGAGACTCTAATGAAAATAGACTGTCGGGAAAAACACCGTGTTATCTGTAATCACTGGCTATTACCGTCGTGGGCAAAGGTCCAGACGGAAGTCTTTATCACGGCTCAGATCATGGGAAGTCCACAAGAAGCAAAAGGGTCGGTGCAGGTTGACATCCTACGCTGGCAAGCACACCCCTCACCTGTTTGCTCTTTTTCAATTTTCAAACATGTATGTTGCTTCTAAGTATGTGACAACCTAGAGGTTCGCCGTTTCTACTGAGCAGTTAACCAAAAAGACTAAAGAGTTATTCCGTGTTGCATATGCATGAAATAGTTGCATTATATTTCCCATAAAACAGTTTAAAAACATTTAAGGGAAAAAAATGGAAATAGGTATTTCTTCTTCACTCTGAAAGTCTCGATGGGCACATAGGATTTATTGCTTTTTCACACTCAGGGCATGTGTTAGATAGATACAGTTGTGGTCATCTCTCTCACAGAGGAAGGGATGAATCTCTGAGATATACAAGTCTAAGTCAGAACATAAGCTATCTAGTGATACCACACAGTATTCAAGCTTGTGAGTCTGGTTTGTTTCACTGAACATTATATTTTCCAGGTCCATCCATTTTCCTACAAATGACTCTAATTTTTCATTCTTTATAGCTGAACAGTATTCCATTATATATAGATACTACATTTGAGTGAGGCAAAATACAAACAAAAGAAAATGGTAAACAATGGACACAAAAAGGCAAAGGGTCAAATCTAAGCCAATAGGCAAAGAGTCCAAGGGAACAAGAAGAGGGCACAGGGGGAAGGGAATGGGAATCCAGAGGAATAAAGATATCCTAAAAACAAGAACCTAATAACCCACATTTAAAACAGTGACACATAGACTAGGTAGCACAGTAACTTTATGTAGTTGTGACTTAATGCTGCGTCTATGAGGTTGTTTACATTGTTACAAGTGAAAGGCACAATGTAGTATGGTCTGTAAGCTTGTGTAATGGCCTGTAAATTTGTGTGATTTTGGACAAATTTAATAAAAATATATTTAAAAAAAGAAGATACACTACCCAGTTTCAGGTTTCAGTATGACTCTCAAATTAGGAAACGTCCATTCTTTCATAGTAAAATCTAATGTAACTGACTTACAGTATAGTATCTGTAAGAGTAAAAGTATATTCTTACTTAAATACTTTTCCACGATAGGACCAAGGCAGAAGTATGAATCCACACCCCTCAGCTCTGTACTGTGGCCTCCATTCTGTGTCACCCCATGTAGTACCACGTGAGGTTTTAATGTCCTTCCTTTCTCCTTTTGACACAATTCACACTTTTCCAAAAAAAATTAGTTATTCTGAACTAATTTGTAAACTTAAATTGTGCCAATTTAAGCCATATTCCGAATATGTGATTTACTGTCTGCCTTCAGATCAGCTTGATTTAACCAGGTATTACCTCTACTGAGCTTCACGCCCTCCTAAAACCACTGCTGCACACCACTCTTTGGCACAGTTAATACAGCGAGGGTTGCAGAGAGCACGTTCAAAGGGCCTGTGGCCTCTCGGTATGGCTCCATTCCCCAAGTGTGGCTTGTACATCAACTGGCATCTTCAAGGAGCCACAGACTCACTTTTATCAGCTTTGCTTTTTAGATTAAAATGCTTTTTCTGTGCCAATGACACCAAGAATGAATTACTTCCTTCACCCTTTCTCCATTGACGCTCTGAAGCTAGTGACTATAGAACAGGAATCCTTAATACACATAGGTTTTGAAAAGGATGTAAAGTGTAATTTGTTTGGGCTCTAAGTTCATTGCTGTTTCCATTCTTTCATCTTGTCACCCACAATCTCTGCATTCTCTGCATCATTCATTCTTTTCAAACAGCCGCCACTCATCCATTAGCTGATTCACCAGGTAGCCACCAAAGTGTGCTTTTGCCTTGCTGCTGGTTATTCTTCCTGTCTTCCTTCTCTGCTCTCTCTGCCGGCTTCTGACCAGAACAGAGCCCCTTCCTGCCTTGTTCTCGTCTCTCAGCACCCCGCCTTACCCCAGTTTCTTCCCACACCCGAGGCAATGAATGTGCTCCTTGTCCTTGATGCACCTAATACAAACTTGGTCTTCATCTCTGTGAGTTCAAACAGAGGAAGGGAGGGTCATGAGATAGAAAGTGTAGACCGGAAATATCAAAAAAGGTTGTAGTCGAGAGAGTCTTCATTAAAGTTCAGAAGTGCTGTATTCTTACTATGAGAGAAAGAGAGAGAGAATGAATTGTGATTTTTGTTTCTCAGTGGTCAAAGGAAGCAACCTAGTGAGAAGCCGAAGATAGAAGCCATGGGAAAGGAGAAGGGAGCTATCAGTCTAGTCCTCAACGTAAGCAGGAACGGAATGGGAAAGGGGAGACTCCCACCCTTCCTTCCCATTAGATTCCTTCTTCCCTCTCTGAACTGGGACTGCAGCCTCTCCCCATCATCCATACACTCGGGCCGGCCTCCACCAGAGCACGCAGCTGCACACACAGTTAGGTCCCACTTGTGATCGAGCCTTATGATTCATCGCACAATTTAACCAGAGAACCTGACCTTTAAGAGGAAATGGGCTTGGAATCCTGAACTTCGGGTACACACTCTTTAAGTATGTCGAGGCTGAGATGCTGTGCTATTAGTATTCCAGAAGGCTTTTGTTAAACTGATTGGGCTAAGTATTGCAAAGCCAAAGATTCCAGGGTTTTTGCTAAAGCATGTCTATTGCCTAACCTTTTACAACAGGGCGCCATCCTCAAAGTTCCAAGCAAAGTAGGCATCAACATGGGTTTCCTAGGCCTGGACCTGGGATGCCTGGGAACTTTCGATGTGTCCCTGCTTGCTCCTGCATCCCTATCTTCCAGCAGTGTGCCCTGTCTGAAAGCCAGTCATGTGTTCTTTATATATTCTAGATATTAGTCCTCTGTCTGAGGAAGAGCTGGCAAATATTTTTCCCAAAATTCTGTAGGTTGTCTCTTCACTCTGTTGTTTGTTTCCTTTAATATGCAGAAACTTTTAATCTAATATGATCCCATTTGTTGATTCCTTTTAAAAAAATTTTAATGGTACATTTTAGATATACATAGTGATAACATTCATCATAGGGAATTTGTACCTGTGCATGATAGATCTTGCTGCTTCTTTTTTTCCCATTCCCTCCCCTCCCTCCAACCCTCCTCCCTCCTTATTTACAAAGCTTTATTTCCGTTTTTTCCTTCTATTCTTTTTTCTCTTGTCCCTCTGTTCCTTTCCCCCCACCTCCTTTGTTCCCCTTCCCATTTGAATAATTTCTTCCCCTTCGCATCATAATACATTTTAGTCCTTATTTACACTTTCTGTTTCTCCTACCAGAGAAACAATGCAGTATTTACATTTATGTGTCTGATTTATTTCACTTGAGAGTATGGTCTCAAGATGCATCCATTTACCTTGAAATAGCTCAGGCTTATCTTTCTTTATGGCAGCGTAGTACTCCATTGTATAAAACCCCCCACATATTCTTTATCCAGTCATTGGTTGATGGGCATTTGGGCTATTTCCAAGATTTGGCTATTACAAACTGTGCCTCTATAAACATGGGTGTACATATATCACTGAGGTATGATGCTTTTAATTCTTTTGGGAAGATACCAAGAAGGAGAATAGCTGGGTCAAATGAAATCTCTAGTCCTAGTTTCCTGAGGAATTTCTACACTGGTTTCCATAGCGGTTGCACCAGTCTACATTCCTACCAACAGTGGAGAAGGGTTCATTTTCCCACAGCCCTGACAGCATTTGTTATTGTCTGACTTCTTGATAATAGCTGTTCTTTCTGGAGTGAGATGAAATCTCAGTGTTGTTTTAATTTGCATCTCTCGAATGAGCAGTGATGTTGAACATTTTTTCATATGTTTATTTGCTGTTCCTACTTCTTCATCTGAGAAGTGTCTATTCATTTCAATCACCCATTTTTGGATTGGGTCTTTAAATTTTGGGGGTCTGATTTTTTTGAGTTCTTTATATATTCGAGATATCAGTCCTTTGTCTGAGGAACAGTTGGAAAAAAATTTTTCCCACTCTGTGGGTTATCTCTTCGCTCTGTTGGTGGTTTCTCTTGCTGTGCAAAAGCTTTTTAGTAAGATGAGATTCTAGTTGTTGATTCTTTGTGATATTTCCTGGGCAATTGGGGTTTTGTTCATAAAGTCTTTGCCTACACCTATGTCTTCAAGAGTTCTACCTATTCTATCTTCCAGCAGATTTAGTGTTTCTGTTCCATTTGTTGATTCTTGATGTTATTTCTTGTGTAATTGAAGTTCAGTTCAGAAAGTCCTTTCCTATTCCTATAACCTCAAGAGTTTTAGCCATTTCATCTTCCAAGAGGTTAAGTGCCTCTGTTTTAATATTTACATCTTTGATCCGTTTTGAGTTTATCAGAAACCCAAAGTATACATAAATTAAAGAACAAAATAAAAGGTAGGGAATAGGAAACAGGGAGATAAATCTTTTGCAAAAGGGAAGGGGACTAAGAGAAGGAGGAAGGAAGGAGGGAGGAGAAGGAAGAGGACATAAACAGAATTAAGATGTGTTGCATGTGTATACCAGCTCCCTGCAAGGAATGTAATCATTATGTACTGCAAATGTGCACTAGTAGAAATTTGAAAAAATTTAAAAGCCCATCCTGATCAAATAGCTGAGGGCTGCAGGGCCTGGCCTTGTCCCCAACCACATATGATTTGCGGGGCTTGTTCACCCCAACTGCACCACAGTGTGCCTGAAGAAGACCTGCTTCATCGTTCGGATGGTACCACGAGCTGCTTCAGTGAGCAGAAAGAAGGTATTTCTAGGGCTCTCAACTTATGCACCCACTTGCGACTGGCTGTCCTGAGTACCTTGGTGCGGTCCATGCTAGAGTAGGAGAGGCGAAGGTGCTTATTAGATATGGCAGCCGTGGCTGATCCAGGAGTGCCATCACATCCTTATCCGGACACATCAGCCGAACGAGCACAGCATACAGGGTGTGAATTGTTCTGGAGGATGCTAACCACGTCCTCGCACCTCCCTGGCCACATCTGGCCTCAGCCTCTTTTCTGGTTTCCCTCGCAATCTTCTGTCATATGTAGCTAGGAAATCAGATCTTTGTGTGTGTTCTGATCAGGGGCTGGCAGGACCCAAAGCTACAGCTGAGACCTCGAGACATCAAGAGGGACTGTGAGACCCAGTGTCATTGTTCAGAGTGGGACCCAATAGATAGATCAGTGGTAGAACAGGAAGTCTCTCCGTCTTGTCATTTTTCTTCGTTGACTCTTGCTGGTTGGCGAGCTAGGTGGAAGAAGGAATTTTGTTCCAAGCCCCATCTCATCTGAAAGTTACTCATGTAACTATTCTTTCAGCTAATGTGGTGTTGCACTAGATGGTGTGGGTTGGAAGAATATGAGTCACAACTATCTCTGGTCTTAGAAATTGTGTACGCTGGGAGGGACAGAAAGAAGTATTGATGGATACCTGTGACACAGTTTGGAATGTGATGAACGTGGGAAGTCACTGTCAGTTAAGTGTTGTGATTTCCTTATGAGAAAGGGGCGATTACATTAAGCAAGACAGGAGCAGGGATACCATGAAGATGGTGCTGTCTGTGACTGTCCTCGAAGGGAACGTAGGCTTGACACAGACAGTGACGGAAGAGGGGAGAGATGCAGGCAGGGAAATGAGCGGAAGCTCCCGGGAAGGATGCCCTGGCTTTTCTAGGGCGCTGGGCGGGAGAACCAGCCTGGAGCCCAGGTAGGGAAGGTCGCGGGGGGCCACAGTGCCGTGCTCACAACAGTCTCTGGTGAGGAGATTATGACTTTGTTCTCTAGATAATGGGAAATTACTGAAGGTTTTGTGTAACTGAATGGCAAGGCCAGAGCTATTCTTTGGGATAATTAATCTGGCAGCCAATCAGTGGCTACTTCCTGCCAATTCTGTCTCTAAAATAGCTCTCCCAACTGCTGCATCTCTCTGTCCCCTCCACTGCCACTTTCGAGTAGACTCATTATCCCTCTCCTGGACCCTCACCGCAAACGCCACCCCCTCCACACACTACAAATGCATCCCACTCGCTGTGTGCAGATCAATTATCCCAAAGTATAGTTTTGGCACTTTCTTGCTCCAACAACACTGTGCTCTTTCTATTTCTGACAGAAATAAAGCCCTACACCTTACTCCTGAGTTTGGGGTCCTTCCTAGCCCAATCCCCTATGTGCTCTGCACCCCTTCCCTGTCCCCTGAACAGCTCCAGACACAGTGCTGGATCCACACTGACACCTCCTGTCTGCCCTCCCGAGGCCGGTTCAGTGCCACTTTTCTGCACACCTTTCCCCTTCAAGATGGACCCCAGCCCTCCTTCCCTGCCCTCTTTTCCCACCAGCACTGCTGGGGTGGTCCTTTTCCTTGTCCACCTGGACAGACATGGCAACTTTTGTTTTCTTTTTTGAGATAGGGTCTTGTGTTGTAGTTCAGGCTGGCATCAAACTCAGGCTGGCCTGGAACTCGCAGCGATCCTTGTGCCTCACCCTATCGAGTGCTGGGATTACAGGCATGCGGCACCATGCTCGGCCCATCCCGAGACTCGTGTGTGGTTTGACTTTCCTAGGCAGCCAGAAGCCCTGCTCTTCAAGGCTCTGTCCTCTGTCGCCAGCACTGGGCAAGGCCGACGATAACACTCTGCTAATGTCAAGGAGCCTGGGTGGAGAGGCTGGACTGCACCTTGCCCCAGAGGTGTGGTGGTGACCGAGCCACTGCTCCTGGCGGGACCTTGCTGTCCTCCTTCCCTGACTGTCCTGATTCAGCAGGAGGTCACCTCTCCCAACAGCAGTCACCTCATGGTGACCTGTGCTCCCGTGTATGCTGGTATTTGGAAAGAGGTGTGTTGTCATTGCAGGGAAAGCTGTTGGGAGGTGCTGGGGACACAGGAACACCTGCGACAAGTGTTTCCTGTGTCCCTTGAGATGTCCTGTGCAAACGGTGTTACCTCTGGGCATCCTGAGCCTGAGGTCTGGCTCCTGGTAGGGAGTTTCCGCCTTCTGCACCTGGTACTTTGCTTTATCTACTTATGTGAGAAGTGTGTTCCTTGTCGCTTAGACCATTCGATGCCACTTAAAAGATAAATAGCTGCGGGCCTGCCTCATGAGAGCCAGACACTGAGAAGGACCCTCGAGATCGCCAGCCCTGGGGCTTAGGTGCAGCAATCAATGCTAATGATGAGTGCAGGCGTGGAATCCAAATGAATATTCTCCTAGCTTCTTCCCCTCACCAGGGCAAAACCCAGACCAAAGAAGGGTCCTGGGTGTGGTGCCTCCAGAGGACCAGGCTCTGGGCCAGGCAGAGGGAGAAGCCTGTGACCCCAGGCTTGGAAATCCCACCTTCCTGATCCTAAAAGCAGATCCTAGAAGTTCAGTGTGGCCATGAGCAGTGGCCCTGTGGAAGCCACATCAGAAACAGCAGCCCTGTGACATCTCCCTCTGGATGCAGGGATTCCTGAGCAGACGTCTCTGCAGAGCCCCTGCTTCTAGGGTGATGGAGGACCCTCTCTGTTTGATGATCACCTTTAAAACTAAAAGCGACTGTTGTAATTTAAATAGCACAGCGGGCCTAGATCAAACTTATTCTGGGAAAATAGACATTTGGCTGTTATAATTCGTTTTTGGGTATTGTGAATCAAAGATTGGGTCCAGGAGTGGATAGTCTTTAGCCATCAAACACAGGAAGGAATAGAACCAGTTTGGTCTGGTTTAGCCAGACGTGTGTAGCTGGGCCTCCATGACCCCCCTGAGATGTTCACCTAGAACCCTGGTGTCCTCTGCTTTCTCTGCTCTTGTGACAAGGCATGTCACAACCCTCACATAGAGGTTTGTGGTATAGATATATAACCTTCATAATCCATTCTACCTCATCTCTAGGACGGACCTAAACTCAAAATGTTACAGCATACACTTCTCAAAAGTTTAAGAATATGTTTTACTTAATTCAATATAGCAAACATACTGTTATTCCAATATATCACCAATATAGAATAATTAGTAAGATAAGTTCACCTTATTTCATATAATGTCTTGCTACCCAAGTGTGGCTCCCACTACAGGCCAGCTATGCCCAGTGTCCAACAGCCAAATGGGATCCCAGGTGGTCACACAGGACACCTGTTCTCAGACTGATTATTTCTTCCAGACACTGTGTCTGTGATTTCAGTGACCACCTTGGAGGGTACCAGGTGATATTGTTTAGGGGTGATGGATTTTCTAGGGCAGGGATTGGCAAACTGTGGCCTGCACATATATGCAATCCAGCCCACTTCCTGTTTTTGTAAATAAAATTTTATTGGAACACAGCCATCACTATCCATGTGAGTGCTGTCTATGGCTGTATTTGAGTCTTAGAATAAGCTTTCCCAGGCCTTTTAGATAACCGCTGATAGAGACAGAAAGGCCACCTGCTCCCTGGGACTTTATCATCTAAAAGGGATCAAAAGATTAGAAAAGAAAAGTAACTCAGTGCTTATAATTAAATGAAGAAGAAGAGGAGGGCAAGGATCATTATTGCAGAGAGCAAGGATAGGACACAGGGCGTGAACCTAAAATGGGAGGAGACAAACTCTCCCCAAAGCTCAATTTGCCTTGCTCTTCCCCTGATAAACCTTTCCCACACTGGGCATCATGACTTCTGGTAGCTGGTCTTGTGTACACCACTCACCCACCAACATTCTAGTCACCTGATTTCTCAGGCCACTTGCAGCCTCAAGTGTTCAGTGTACCCACAGAGAATGTGTCCTGGGATGCCAGGTACTAATTTCTACTTTGTGGATTTCTGGTACTGTCCGGTTATTGGGCTGCTCTGGAATGTAAATGGCATATGTTGTTAACATTTTGTTAAGTTCGGCTTGGCTATAGCACCTTAGTTTACATTTAGCACCTTCTTTGGTTTATTGCTTTTAAGTAATCCCAATTTAGATATTTGTCCTGGATTAAAAACATCTTTGAGACATGTAGAAGCACAAGGGATGATCAAAATATACAGTGAGTATACACATTTACAAAAATCATTACAGTAAAAGACACATTGCCGTGAATGCCCCTTAAAATCCTCCCCCTTGTTTTGTACACACTTAGCCCATCATTCTTGTCAATTTTCGAAGCAGCTCTGAAGTCCTCTTTCCTCAGTGTCTTTACGAGTTGTGATTAAAAAAAAATGTGTGTGTGTGTGTGTGTGTGTGTGTGTATATATATATATATGGTGAATGCTGCTGTCAAGTGCTATCCTAAGAAAGGGAAAGCTCATAAAAACATGACGCCGTGTCCTCATCCACCTTATTCACCAAATCTGGCACCATGCAACTTCCAGCTTTTCCTCAAAGTCAGAATGACCACAAAGGAGAAACTCTCTGAATCCATTCAGGATGTTGAGGCAGCCAGGACAGCACAACTAAAGACCTTCAGGAAAGAGGACTCCAGAGCTGCTGCAGGAAGTGGTGGGGACGAGGGGATGAGTGTGTTCAAAGGAAGGGTGATGTTCTGAGGGGGATCATTGTGGTTTGGATCTGAAACATCCCCCAAATTCTCATGTGTTTGGAAGGTGACTGCATTTTGGAGGTTCTATACTTATCAGTGGATTCGTCCACAGATAGGTTCACAGCGGAATCTGCTGTTAGGAGGCGGGGCCTGGGTGGAGGAGGTCACTGGGGTGTGAGCTGGAAGGCTGCATTCTTCTTCCCTTTTCCTCCCTGCTCTCTCTACTTCCGGGCTATCATGATGTGAGCAGCTTTTCTCTGCCAGCCTTTCCACCAGGCCATTTCTGTCTTGGAGCCAGCTGACCACGAAGTATAATCATGAGCCAAAACAAACCTCTCCTTTGAGTAGCAAGTGTCAAGTATTTTGTGAGTAGAAAAGTGACAGAGATAGGGATTAATGGCAGTGTGTATTTTACTGTAGCAGTTTTTGAAAATTTAAACATTCA
Organism: Hystrix cristata; assembly: GCA_004026905.1. NCBI lineage: Eukaryota > Metazoa > Chordata > Mammalia > Rodentia > Hystricidae > Hystrix > Hystrix cristata. Next base: position 208,214 of record PVJO010000248.1, read on the forward strand.
CCCTAGTTTGGAATCGTATCTCATATAAAGAGAAGAGCAGGAACTGTACTTCCTGCCCATGGCCAGGCCACCATGGATGAGCCAGGGTGTTTGGACCGGTTGTGCCATGCTCTCCGTGCTGGCACCCCAGGGAGATTCTTCCTGGAAGGGGACATCTGGTTTCAGGGGTTGGCCCTGAGGAGTCAGGCTCTGGGTGTCTGTTTTCATGGGCGATGGTTTCAGTTACTTAGCCTCGGTCCACGGTTGTTTTCAGACTATTGAGTTTGGGTTTGCTGCTGCTGTCGTTTGGTTTGTTGGGTTTTCTAAGCCTCCTCTTGGTCTGTCATGGGCGTATGACTTGTGTGAACACATGATCCTACGTCGAGAAGAGTCCTCAGGTGGCTTCCATGCCACCCAAACCCATTCCTTCTGCCAGTGGAAATGGGGAACCCTAGTGACACATGCTTAGGCCACCTGGTGTCTCTTCCCAGCCACGCCAGGCTCAGATAGCACAGCTCCCCTGGGGGTCGGGGGAGGCAGCCACATGCGGTTTACAGGATCTGGGAGCCTGGCTGTCTGTAAAAGGTGACAGAGACTGTCGGCCCGGTCTGTACTGCTCGTGGTGCGGGCTGCTCTGGGGGTGAAGGCAGGAGACAAGTAGTGCAGCTGGGAAGAAGGCAGGCGCCCAACAGAGGGGAGAGGACTGCAGGCCAGACACCCTAGAAGCCAGCAGACCATGGCCACCCTGGTTAGCCTGTCCGCTTTCAACAAGCCCAGGAGTACGGAACAGGGTGTCCCCACCTGTGCCGTTGAGCACGATGTAAAGAATCACGTGTGTCAAGGCTGCTACAAAGAGAAAACAAGATGATGTTCGTGAAAATCGAAACAGGTTCTGCAAGCTCTCTTACTATAACGATCATGATGACACTCTTTTTCTTTTGCAGTATGGGGGCTGGACCAGGGCTTTCATGTTGAGCTACATCTCCAGCCCTCTTAGTTTTTTTGTTTTGTTTTGTCTTTTGCTTTGTTCTTGAGACAGGATCTCCCTAAGTTGCTGGCTGGGCTCAAACTTGTGATCCTCTTGCTTCAGCCTCCCGGAGTGCCGGGATTGCAGGCCTGTGCCACTACATCTGACAATTTTTGTTGTTTTATCCTTTTTAATCTAGAAGCAAGGATGAAGCCTGATTGCCTGCTCCTTGACAAATAGTAGATGCTGAGTAAATGTAAATTGAATAGTTGCTTGAATAAATAAAACCGAAGATTATAATTACCCTGAAGGGACTTACCACTGGTAATGACTGAGGGACATTCATGGGTTGCTCTAAAGTGGCCGCCTGCATCCACACACAACCTATCATCACTGCCTGTTACCATGTTTATAATCTAATTAATAATTTTGTTGCTCGCCACATTTCAGAGGAGACAAAGAACCCATTTAAATTCTTTCAGAGGCCCAAGGATTTGATCAGGCTCGCCCTTTTTGTTCAGTCCCAGCCACTTGAGCACACAGAGCTGTCTGTCTTCCTAGGGATGGGAAGAACTCATTGTTCGCCTCCCGCAGACCCCAGCCACCGGGATGTGCATACATCAGCATATTTAGTGGCAGGCGCAGTCGTTGTGATTTGACATCTCAGTCAAGTTTGTCTTGAAGTCTGGCAAAAATAGAAGTCTCGCAGCCCTCCTCCTCGTAGCTCTAAGGAAGGTGGTCCCACGCTTCCCTGGCTCACTGCACAGGGACGCACAGGCTCATGGGAAGGAACAAGCCGACACCACTTCTATACAGTTTTTATTAATTGGTCCGAAATATTCCGAATATTTAGAAGACCTGAGCAGGCTGATTCACTAGCTAATTACTCATCATGTTAGAGTCTGAGTACCTGTTTGCAGAATTAGTTTTCTACTTCAATATCCATCTTGTCTTCCATTTGTGAAAGGAGCTGTGCATAGGTCTATGTCTCCATCTTGCGTGTTCTGCAGTATTTGAGATGTGCTCAGGTGAATGGCGAGGAAACTGAGGAAGGTTGCATGAACCTGTTCCAGAGAAAATTTTGAAGCAGACAGACTAAAGCGTGTTTCTTTCCTGTGAAAGAAAATATTTAGAATGGTTACATTAACCAATCCTTCAAGTTTTGTTTTGTTTTCTGCCAAAACCTAGGATTCGGAGCAGTGTCTGGCTCAAAGTGTGAGTTGCATACTTGCTAATAAAGCGATGGAAAAATTAATTAGCCCACCTGCTCCTGTGGTGTGGTGCACTGAGGAGACCAAGGGGAATTTTCAACATGTCTGCAGCAGATAAAGTTCCCTTATGGAGAGAGGGAATGAGATATGTAGGAAGGGAGGGAGACAAAGGCAGAGGCAGGTGAGACTAAGAAAGAAGCCAGAAGGAGAGGCAGAACTGACCAGGGCAGAAGAGTGGAAGCCTAGCTTTGCACACTGGTCTACCGGCATAGGGGACAGTGGCGGGTGGCCTTGGTTGTGGCTGCAGTGGCAAGATGGCGGCACTCATGCCTGGTCTTAGAATATCACTCAGATTGAGTGCCCACTGCCCACTCCACCGGCCATTAGAGAGCACGGAACAGGTGGTTCCAGAGTGTTGCTATCACCTGTCTAATCATTACTACTCCATAGGAGAATGTGCTTCACTTAATGTGTTTTGTTCAAACTGGGAGAATGTCACTGTGCTAACTACACGGAGAAATACCCACCCATCTCGGAGTCAGGAGAATGATTCTTGTCATGGCCAGCTTTTGTTGGATTATTTTTTTTAGGAATGGTCCTGGAGGCTGAGCCCAGAGCTTTCATACTAAGCTACATCCCCAGCCCCTTTTTATTTTTTATTTTGAGACAGGGTCTTTCTAAATCATTAAGTTGCCCAGGCTGGGTTTGAACTCAGGATTCTGAACTCAGTCTCCTGCAATGCTGGGATTATAGGCATGTGCCACTACGCCACAACTATTTTGGACTTTAAACAGGATCTATTTATGGACATTTTCATATTACCTAAAACTGAGTATACAAGGCTGAAAGTTGACTACTGGGAATAACATGCTGTGTAGGTATAGTAATTCCTCAAATAACAGAGAAATCAGGGTTCCATATATCAGAGGGATGGTCATGCCATACACTAAGAGCAAAAATAAGGAATTCAGTCCCAGGATGCCAAAAATGAACCCTTGTCCTCACTCATAGTTAAATTGTGTGCTTTAGGAGCATATGCTTATTTGAATATCTTTAGGTTAAAAGGATTTTTACTTTTCATGACTGGTAGATAGTTGTTACACACAAAGATGAAACATTTCCATGAAAGAATTTGGAATTTCTGGGGCTTATTTAATCTTGTTTCGTGGTGTTCCCTGCTAGGAAACTATACTATCCCAGAGTTCCATTTCATGATAATAGACTGATTTCAGGCCAGCTTCAACAGCTTGGGAACCACTCCAAAGTCCCCGACATACCAAACAATATTGATTTTTTTCCCTTTTGCTTTAAAGTTAATTAAAAGGACACAATACATCAGCAAGCTGGTAGAGAACCCTCTACTGCCAAAATATAATTCAGGAACCCAACAGGCAAAGGCTATGACGGTATGGAAAAGGTCGTGATGGGGTCGAATGTTTAAAAAATCACCACGAAAGAAATGATCTAGTCTATGCATCTGGGAGCCTCCTGCTGTCGCTTTTAAGGGCTACATCAGTCATCACTCTACAGAGCTAAAGAAAATCAGAAGGGTGACAACGTGCATGTTTGAGGCTTTCAATAACATTGATAATTATGGTTTTATTTGGAAAAAGGAAGCCTGGTAGTGCACTGTTTCTTAGTGAGGCTGAGAGATGCAAGGGCCAGGTCTTCTCCTTTGCTGGGGGCCTCAATGACAGTGAGAACCTGCTTTCCAAGCGAGGACCCCGTGCACACACACAGGGCACGTCTCTGCCACACACAGGGCACTTGAGGTCTTGAACCGACTGGTGGACACACTGGCTGCCTTGTCCCCGTGGTTTCTGGGTCAGTGGGCATTTGGCCTCGGTGGGGGTCTTGGCTCTTGGAGGAAAACCCGAAGCCTCTGCTTCCTGAGAAAATTGTGCCCCTTTCATCAAGGCAGAGTCCTCCAGGAGAGAGTGAGACAGCTGTCCCCCAGTGCCACAGATGTGTGGAGGGAAGCAGGTGACTGGGGGTGCAGTGCTTTGCGAATCTTCGTGTTAAGATTTAGAGAAATGAAACATACTCTTGTTTCCCTCAATATGGCTCCTTCCTGCTGCCGTCCCAAAACCAAGGTATTCACCACCACTCGCAGCATCTAAAATGCTTATTGTTTGAAACACAGAGTGCCGTCTGCCATGGTGACTATTTGGATCCTCATTTGTAGAGGAGCCTTTACTCTGAAAGTTGGTAAAATCCTGTACTATTATGGCTGCTTCACCAAGGCAGGTGGCAAATTATTATTGCCAAGACTCCTTTAAATTATAATGCACCTTCTTATGAGCTTCCTGGATGGATCCACGCCAGAGGGATTTTGATGCTAAGCTCACTAGCTCGTTCCACATGCCATTGCTTATCACCTGGGATTTCCCTGTTCTTGTCCATCTATCTCACCTCCTCCAAAGGGAGAAGACCTTTGAGCACCAGGTCTGGGTTTCCCGCCACCTCCCTCTGTATCTCCTCATCAGAAATTCCCTAAACAATGCGCATATGCAGCTGGGTTGGAAACCAAGCATTTGCATTTTAATTTCAGCCACAAATTAAACTCTGGGTCCAACCAGAGACCACAGCGGTGCTGAGTCTGTCCTTCATGGTGGGGACGGACATGTGGGCCTGCATGTGTTACAGGAACCAGCTGGACACTGGCTTCTCCCGACTCATGTTTTGTGCTGTATCTGGGGTGTACGTGCTGCTTCTTGGGCAATCGCTGGAGCCTTCTGGACATCCCGAATGGGCACAGCTCTTGGCGTGGCAGAGGGGCCAGGTGGGAGGTGCGAGTGCCAAAGGGCACAGGTTTGCTAGAGGGGTCAGTACAGATGCCAGGACCATCTGCAGAAAGGCAGGGGCTCGCTGAGAATGTGGTTCATGAAATGTGGGTGGGGCTTCTGCACCTGTCCTTGGTGTACCTGGGACCATTGCGGGTGGCTCCTGGTCTGCAGGTGGCTCCCGGCCTCTCTGATTTCCGTCCCAAGCAAGGGGACCCCATGCTGCCCAAATGCTACTTGGTAGTGCTGCCCATCATAGCTGTGCAGGAGGCAGGACTCAGAGCGGAGCTGGTCCCCGGTGGGATGTCGGGCTGGCTGTCACTGGGTCGCTGGTGCCTCTGAGAAGCAGAAAAACAAAGATCCAAGAGCCAGTGTGTGTATTTCGTGTAGCTGGGGACACTTGATAGCTGTTTTATTGTTGGTCTTCCCTGAAAGCGTGGATGCTGTAGGGGGCACCAATTGTCCCTGGAGGGTTCAGCCTCATGGGGAGCCACTCTGAAGGGGACACAGGTCCTACTGCTGGGACACGAGAGGAGTCTTTGGTCCTTTGCTGCATCAGGATGGAGCTGGACAGCTGGGAGCCTGGCGCTGCTGACGGTGAAGTGTCCGCAGGCCTGGGAGGGGACAGGTGCATCTCACATGCTCTGTCTCCCCTCCTCTGGCTGGGTCCCGCCTCCACACTCACCCTCAAGCTTCCTGGCTTTCCCATTCCCTCCTTTTCTCCTGAAACTCATGGGGTTAGCCACACAGTGCTTCTAGGAAAGGGAAAATGCGTGTCTCACTAAAAGAAAACAACCTTGGCACATCCATTCACAGAAGAGCCTCCCAGTACTAATCATAATGCTTTTTTAAAGTTGTTTTTTTTTTAATTTCTTAAACAAAAGGCAAAAATCTCCCAGAGTGGAAATAGTTGTTACCATGAATCACATTCCCTTGCTTAAAATTAAAAAAAAATGTGAATGGGAGTAGAGAGAAGCTCAACCCTTCTCCAGGTAGGAGTCGCGTCTGCAGAGTAAACCATTCCTTCTGCGTGTCCACAGCTCTGCCTGGCAGCAGCAGGTGCCCACCACGCCCAGGTGACCATGCAGGTTGGCTCACTGGCCACATGCGTCCTTGACTGACTGGCTTGGTCACAGATTCTGCATGGAAAGATAGAATAAGGCCTCTGTATTTTCTATATTTATCTTGCTAAGTTTTTGAAGCATAGCTGTGTTCTGGAAAGTGTCTTGGTTCTACACACTTGGGTTGCACCCTTTTGTTGGTAGAGTGGCTTTCTCTCTATCCTCCCCTTCTCTTGTTGTCTCTCGTCTTTTCTCTTTCTTTCTCCCCCCGTCTCTCAATCACTTTCTCCTCTCTTTGTCTTTTTATTTTATTTTATTTTATTTTTTTGATGCCAGCCAAATCCCCAGCCTTCTTTCTCCTCTCTCTGTCTATTCTCTCTGTCTTTCTCCTCTCTCTCTCCTCTCTGTATTTGTCTCTCTCCTCTGTCTCTCTCTCCTCTCTCTGTCTCTCTGTGTCTCCCTTTCCTCTCTTTCTCTCATCTGTCGCTCTGTCTCTGTCCCTGCCCTCTCTCTTCCCTGTCTCTGCCTCTGCTTCTCTCTCTTCTCTGTCTCTATCTCTTTCCTCTCTCTCCATCCTCCGTGACTGACCCCCTCCCCAGATGCCCTGCTGCTGCTCTGCTCCAGAAAGCCTCTCTCCAGGGAAGGTGGCAGAAGATACCATATACGTGGTCTTGCTGCAGATTACTTACAAACAGGTGCCCAGCCCTGAGATGTAGGATGCGCCACTGTGGGTTCCCTGGCCTGGATGCGCTGTGGGTTCCCCGGTCTGGATGCATCACTGCTCTCTGACTTCCTATCTCCTGCACCTTGCTCTTCTCCCCACATCACTCCCGGGCCTCTGAGCTCTGCCTTGCCTGCCCTATCTGCACCTCCTCCATCCTGAGCTCACATCACATCTGCTTCAAAGACCTGAGCATCCACATGTCCCAGGCACTCCGTGGGAGAAAGTGGTAGTGTGGATTTCTCGCTGTCCAGCATCCCTCTGGACTTGGGGATCCTCTCTAAACTTCCTGGCGAGTTCCCATTGGCCTGGGCAGTGTGTGCTTGAATGCTTCCAGTGAGGAGGAGAACACGCCTGCGAGAGGGGACATCGCTGTGACCTGGACCCACTCCATGTCCGTCTTGTAGGCTGATGGCTTCTCTCCCTGGACCTTTAGCTTCTGGGGGGCCAAGGATAAGGTGGGATATAATAAATATATCACAGTCCCTCTAATAACACCCCATAGGGAGCTGTGCGCATGCTGTGGTCTTCGACAAACACTTAAAAACCTGATTTCTTCTACAGGATAAATGATAAAATGAACATTGGTGTGGACATAACAGCAGACTGTGTATTTGTTCCTATTTGCTAGTGACTTAGATACCTTCTCCCTCCCCAATAAAAAGAGCAAATATACAATGAAGCATAATTAAATCCATTAAGGCCTCATTTGTAAAATGGAAATGATTGCTGCTTGGAAGATTGTCTCCTCCTCTTCCTCCTTCCCATTTACACTTGGGACAGAAATATAGTCTCCATCATGCATCCCTCATCTTAACAAGCCTGCTTGCCCTCCAGGGAACCCTATAAGTGTGTGTGGGGGGGGCACCAGATCAGGCTTTGGGGTGGTGGCCGCTGAGCTTAAGTCAAGTGCCCATGATCTTGGGCCTTGCCAACTCTCTGCGCTGATTCTCTCTGAATTAGAAGCTGGTCTAAAGAGTGCAGGAAGGCCCACCAGTCTCTCACTGTGGGTGGTATCTGAGGGAATCCTAGAATATGTTGGGGCTCACATTGTCACTTTGTTTCTCTGGGACAGAAAGTTGTTCGCTATGACCAACATCACAACTGCCCAGTCACCATCATCTGTGGCCAGCCATACTTTATGCTTTGGGCACCTTCTAAGTCTCTCTCCCCTCCTCGCCTGGCTGTTTTATATGAATTTAATATTTTACGTAAAAAACGAAGACACTTCATAGGAAGTACTTGGGGTTTTCCCCTCTTCCTCTTTGTATAGGTATATATTTATTTCACTACTGTTTAAAGCTGGATAACATAATTCCTGCTGGAAGTGGTGGGACAAACTCCAACATCCTAAGAGCTGATTGTGATTGCCACCCACAGTGGACCTTGTCACATTTGCCAAGATGACAGCATGTTGGGGTCTTGGAGCTAAACCTTAAGAAGCTGGAGTTCCTTCTAAGGATCTCATCCTGTATCTTTTCCACCCCCCCCCCAACGTGTGTGTGTGTGTGTATGTGTGTGTGTGTCGCTGGGGATTGAACCCAGGATCTTCACACTGAGCTATATCCTCAGCCTTCTTATGTATCTTTTTTTTCTAAATTTTGAGATAGTTTCTTGCTAAGTCCCTAAGTTGCCCATGCTAGGCTCAAATTTTCAATCCTCCTGTCTCAGCCTCCCAGAGTGCTGGGTTGCAGGTGTGCACCATCATGCCTGGCGTGGTTTTGGCACTTGTAAGCACTGACTCCGAAGGAACTAGGAGGAAGTACCAGGGTCATTCTTGCCCCTCTGGGCTTGTGTCTCCTCCGTCCCCAGCCTGAGGGCAGGTGCATCTGTATGGCTTCTAGGAGGGACAGGGCGGCTTCAGGGCTGAAGCTTTGACTCTGCCACACCTGAAGGGCACATTATCTTCATGCTGTTCCTTCCACTTGGTGTGTCCCATCCCTCCCGCTGTCCCCCACAGCCTTGTCTGTCTCAGCAGCTCTCTAGCTCTAGAAGCAAGAACTGGCCTCTCTGACACGCCCTCCCTGTGAACGCCATGGGTACGGGGAGTTGAAGTCTTCTTTCTGTGACACTTGGGCTCTGGGGACAGCGCCCTGGAATCTTCACCTCTCCTTGGAGCGCTTGGCTGGCAGCTCCTGGGGCAACCAGGCCTCGCTCTCCCTCATGCTGTCCTTGTCCTCATGCTCCCACCAGATTTTGGAGAAGAAGACAAACATTGCTGTGCTGGTAAAGGAGATGCCAGGCCCCGTGGCATCTGATCCTGCCTGGAGTGGCCAGGCTAGGTCCTCCCTGTCCCCTGCCCCTGGGTGCCCATCCTGGCTATGAGTCTAGTGCCTCTGCAGTCATGCTCTGCCCTGCTCTGATGACTTCCGGTTTTGCCTGTGAGCTTGGTGTGCAAGGGAGACAGAAATGTGCAAGAGAGAGGAAAGTGCTCTTGTGCAGTGTGTGTTCCAGGGAAGAGTGAGCCTGGCTTCCTTTCTCTTCCACCTGATTTTCACATCTCCTTCCTCGCTTCCCATGCCTCCCCCTTCACCCAAGTTTATTCTGATTTGCATACGGAGTTGGGGTTAAACGAAGCAGCGTGAGGGAGAATCATTTATCAGCTCTTGTTTATCCAACACATCTGATCAGAGAAAGCTGACTTTTTGTGATAATGGAATGAAGGGCTGTTTTGTTATTTTTTAAATTACAAATACACACTCACTCTTTGTGCAACCCAATCACGATGTGGACCATGGGGTCCTGAGGTGGGGACCACACGGGTCCCAGGGAGGCTGCACCTGGCTGTGTGTGAGCACCTACTGTCCCCGTCCCCAGGGGGCATGCTCAGCCTGTCCCACACCCTGAAGACAGGCTATCTCCATCTCCTGGGGGTGCAGTGTCCCTGATGTGACAGCACATGCGGTCCTGCCATGTGCAACAGTCAGAGCAGTCTAACTGGAGAGTTTTCCCACCTAAGCAGTTTGTGCATTTTGTGAGAATTTCTTTCTCATTTCAGATTTGTTTTCACATAAGATCTTTGGGACTAGAAACACTTCCATACGCCCATATCCTGGGAACAGCCATACCTAGATTCAAGGGCACAGCAGCTCAGCTTTAAGGAGGGCTGTACCCCAGCCACAGCCCCACCTTGGCCCATCCTGGGTCCTTCTGCAGAGCACACCAGTCTGCAGACAGCAGAGCCTCCGCCTGCAAGGGCAGCGGTTCCTTGCCCACTCTTAACTCAGTTCCTTCCTTCTGACTCCATGCCAACAGGGGGCAGCAGAGGGCAAGCCTCGGCCAGCCGGAGGTTGGCGGCGGGGGGTGGGGGTGGCGCCAAACTCCCGATATAGGTGCAGGACCCACCCAGGCCTGGACGTCTCCTCTGCACTCTTAGAAACACCATTTTTAATTTCGGGAGAAACTCTGAGGAAAAGGTAGAAGACGTCTTATGGTGAGCATGAGTCAGTGTGCTGTGAGACCATGATTTTAGGTGCTCCACAGAGCAGGACTTTGGTAGCTCGATGCTGGTCCCTGTGGACCCAGAGCCCAGCTTGGCCGATTACAGTAGGGCCGGCTCCTGCAGGCAGCTTGGGTTGGGGCTCGGGGACCCTCACTTCCTGTGTCCGCCAGGGCAAGGGCTTCCTCCTCTGTTCCATTAGCAAACCCGTCAGCCTTCATTTTGGTCAGTGGGTGTAAAGAGGTTTCAAGGACAAAGGCTGCTCCTACCTCTTGGCTGAGTTCCTGTCTCGGCCCCAAGTCACCTGCCCCACCTCTGTGCACAGCCTCACTGGGTTAGCTCCTCTGGAACCTTGGCACGGCCACTTCCGGTGTCAGCCCTGCCATGTAAAGCCAGCGGCTTAGATGTCTCATTGTCCTGAGCCAAGGGCACATCATCTTATATCATAAAAGGATTTAGGCTCATACCACAAATCACCAGTGTCATAGTCAGGAGATAGAAAAGCCGTACTATGGCTTTGTAGATAAAACCCATGAATATTACTCTCTTTTCCTGAGTTTTCAAACATTCTCGCTTCTTATGTCGCGTCTGTGTCTTGTCCCGTGGCTCTGAGTTTTCCTTCTTTGAGTTCTTCCTTAGGTAAAAATAGACAGTATGTAAGAGTAGCATATTTATCAAGCCTTTTCCTCATTACAGACCTTCCTCCTTTAACCACTGAGTTCCTTGCCTAGGTCATTAGATAAATTGGTAGCTAAATGAGGAATTGTATGTTGTACGTACATTACGATATTTGGAACAAAGAAATGGTCAAAGGAAACTCCAATTTGATGACTTAGTTTTTATTTGTGTAACTCTGATATACAGTACTGTAATGTATAACAGAATTTAAAATTACATTACTGTACTGTACAGTACAGTCAGCAAAAATTACAGTAATGTATAAACAAGTTATACTGTACAAAAAAGATGTCGAGGCTCTATAAACAAGATGTACAGAACTGTGCAAATATAAAAAGATGGGGTATAAGTCCGAGCAGCAGGTTCTAAGCCCGAACAGTTGTTAAACAGGTCGTGAAGTGAAGAATATCTGTACTTGGAACTGATTTCCTAATAGTCCAGGCGGTGGGCAAGTGGAAAAACTGGTCCCTTTGTGGGGTTCTTACCCAGGAAGTGGCTCACATTTGGGAAGGGTTTTGCTAGTGGGACGTTCTCAGCTATGGCTGAGCGCTAACATCTCCTGAGGGGCTCAAAAACACAAAAGCCAGAGTCCTTGCTGGTTGGAGTCAAGGTGGTTCAGGAGGGGACTTGTTCACATCCAGTCAGCGTCCACTGTCCTTTCCCCACCTCTCCTGAGAGGGTGAGCATGCTGCTGTGGGCAGTTGCATAGACAACCACAGAACTTTAGCTTGTAGTTGGTTCCTCTAGTTGCTGAGTACAGTTCTGGGAGATCAAGTTTGACCGATGCCCTTTCTTTGTTGGTATCTTTGTCTCATGTCCATGTCGTCTTTTTAAAAATGGAAGTAGGAGGCTGGGGATTTAGCCCAGTGGTAGAGCACTTGCCTTGTAAGTGTAAGGGCCTGAGTTCAATCCCGAGCATCCCGCACTCCCACGGAAGCAGATGAAGGCTAAGATCCCTAGCTTGAAGTAGAAACTGTGACCCTGGACCTCCCCAGCTCAGTTCTGCCCCATTTGAACCTTAGTGAGTTTGGGTACATGTACCATCCCTGGGTCACTACACCTAGAAATTCTGACTTTCTCTTCGCTCTGCTGATGCCTGTGGTTGTCGGCCAGCCTCGTGACACTCAGGGCCAGGGTTGCGATGATGAGTTTCCAAGCCAGTATGGGTACAAAAGTACCCAGGCTTCCACTGGGATCCGGAACTGCTCGGGGAGGTCTTCCCCAGCGAGCAGATTTCCTCCTGGTGCACACTCATCCTCTCCCTCCTCCTCCTGGGATCCACCCCGGGGAGCCTGCGGGGCTGGGGTGGGAGTGCAGCTCTGTTTGTAGCCTGACTCAGGTGAGCTGAGGCTGGGGATTGCGGACTCTGTAGGCTGCTAATTGGGTCTACACCAATCTCTCCCTTTTCATCTCCTCAGACAATATTAAGAAAGACACACAATGTCTCCAATATCAAACACTGTAAATACCAGTCACATATGCAGAGCGTTTAGAAAGGAGTTTTGGGTCATCTCATCTGGTCTGCTTTTACCGAGGGTCCTGTGTTTGCAGGACCTTGAAGCACAAGCCAAGAGACCCTTCACCCCATCCCGCAGAAGGACGGCCCCCACGCTGATGCAGTGATGAGCAGCTGCTTAGGATCTTATTATTGTTGCCCTCAGGTGCCGCTCTGTGTTGATATATTGGAAGACAGTTCGTATTTACTTTTCAAAGCCCAAATTCTCCATAGACGTACATGAAAAATTAGTTCACTGGCCCGAAAAAGTCATAATCAGCATTTTTAAAAAATTAAAAGTATGAACCACTATGCCACTATAATTGAAATATGGGAACATATACTGTAAGCCCAAAAAGGGGGAAACTATAAAGAAACGTACACCAAAAAAAAACAAGCATTTAGGCTAATAAACGAAGAAGCCAGAGCTTATGTGCCAGCTTAAGACAAGACATGCTGTTCTGGCCTTGCAGGGCTGTCTATCAGTCAGGACTTCTTCCAGCAGACGGACAGTCCCTTCCTGCCCCAGCCTCACCGTGCGGTCACTGGAGGGCTCTGTCTCCCCAGACTCTTTTGCCACCGGCTCCTTTGCCTCAGGAGGAACTTGACCTGCCTTTGTCAGGAGCCACCGAAGCCTACAGAAAAGCAAGTTAATAAGCAACTGAAGGCTTATCGCAAAAGGGCAGAAAGTCTGTAAAAGTCTCCTAACTGAGAGACTGTAACTTGTATTAAGTAACTTTGAGTTAAGGAGGAGTTGACTTCGAGAAGAATATAAACTGGAGAGTCCTGAGACTGAGCCGATAGGTTCCGTTGCTGTCTAGGAAGAATGTCCTCGAACTCAGCATCTGCATGTGGCCCCATTCTAATAAAGATCCAAATACGGCTCATTGCAAAATTAGCCTGGTAAGACTACATCAGTGCTGTCCAATAGAAATACGATGTGCACTACAGAATTGCCTATGTGTTGTTACACATTCCAGTATATAGTAAATGTGTTTTAAAAAGAAACAGGTGAAACTCATTTTAATAATACACCTGCCTTATCTAAAACATGATAATGAACCCAGCTAACCAGCATATAGTGATTAGTGAGCTGTGTGACACTCTTTTTCTCACCCACCTTGGTGTGCACACATGGAGCTGGTGGCCATCATGTCACAGAGCTGGGCTGCAGATGACCCAGAGAACAAGGAATATTTGCTCAGGTCTTCCCAAGATTTTGCTCTGTCAGGGTCTATGAAGGTTTTATTTTTTCTTTTTAAATTAACTTTAATCACATAGAGGGTTGAGTTTGGTTGTTAAGAGCACATGGTCAGAAATTAGGTGGTCAGTCTAATAGTCTATCACTATAAACTAGGTGACCTCAGGCCAGTCACTTGGCTTTTCTGTACCTGGCTATGTTGACTAAAAGTGGCATCACCATGTACCTATCTCGCCATAAGGACTGAATGTCACAACTCATGCCCAGTACTTGTGCCTAGTCTCTACTGTAGATCATTCTCCACATATCTTCCTTCTCTGCAGAAATGAGGGCCAGCATGACAGAAAATGAGAGCAAGTGACATGTCTAGTGCTGAGCCTGATGCCTGTTTTGAGAAGGCTACGAAAGGCCGAGTGAATATGGTAGTGTGGGCCAATTGCCCTGCCAGGGAGCAAATGCCCGGCCTTGAGCTGGCACATTGACCTGCTTCCATCTCCAGGGCACTGGATTCTAGAGTCAGTCTGGTGTATTGGGATTGCACAGGATTGGCCCAGCCAGTGTGTTGGGGGTCACAGAGGGTAGGCCCAGCATGTGGGGGTCACAGTGCCATTGCCATTATCATGTCCCTGGAATGGCTAGGTCTTCTCCTCTGGGGGGGCTCATACCCACACAGGAATACTGTGACCTTATTTTTTAAAATTTTTTTTTTTGTTGTTGTTGGTTTTTTTTTTTTTTGGTGGTGCTGGGGATCAAACTCAGGGCCTTGTGTTTGCAAGGCAAGCACTCTAATCACTGAGCTAAATCCCCAGCCCCTGTGACCTTATTTTTTAAAAAGACACTATGCAATAACTAGATTATTTATGTCATTTTTTTTTTTTAAATCAAGTTCCCCAACTAGCTGAGAGCAAAGCTGTATTCCAGAGGCCAGAGGAGCCCTGCAGGCCACCTACTCAATTATTCTCACTTTGCAAGTGAGACTGTCGCCCTGTTTATGAATGGCATCCTGTTTCCCATCTTTAGTAAGCAGAGTGTTTACATTTTTAGACAGATTAAAACTAAAAGGAAAAACTTGGGACTGACCCATGCTGGCTAAAGAATACTTGCTCAGTTCTTCTCAAGATTTTGCTCTGTCTGGGTCTATAAAGTTTTTATTTATTTTTTTTAATTAACCTTAATTGTACTGAAGGTTAAGTTTGGTGGTTAACAGTGCATGGTCAGAAATTAGATGGCCAGGATTTAAATCTAATAACCTGGTCTAATTTTTTTTTTCTTTTGTGCTGGGGATCGAACTCAAGACCTTGTGCTTACAAGGCAAGTGCTCTAACTACTGAGATAAATCCCCAGCCTTATGTCTAATATTCTGCCACTTATAAACTAAATAGCCTCATTCACCTTAAATTACCTACTGTGGAGGGTCTATGCAGGCTCAGGACCAGTATTTTTCACTAGGATACTGCTGATACTCAACAAGAATTGCAAAAGATAACACACTGGACATTGAGTGATTTAGCCTAGTCAACACTTTCAGCATGTTTAAACTCCAATACTATACTGTTTTGATAAACCAATGAGTCTTAACTTTTTTTAGAATTATCTGAATTTTTTTAAGAAATTAAATAATGTAAATCGGACACACATGTTTAAATACCAAATTGTTTCTCTGGTGTGGGAAACTGAAAGTGTAAATAAGAAATTAAATAATGTGACGAAAACCAAATCAAAGCAATGCCATGTTAGATGCAAGACCATGTTAGATGTGTCTCTGTGTCCTCATTTCTCCTGTGATAACAGCAGGGTTGGAAACAGATGGCCAGGCCTGTTTGTCACTGGTCCCCCTCCTCATCCTGCACATAGCTGGCCATGGGGTATCCTCGCCCTGGAGTAGCTACCTAGAGTAGCAGCTGGGGGCCCTGCTGGCCATGAACGATGTCTTCGTCTAGTGTCGTACTAATTCCCTGCCCACAGCAGGCAGGCATACTCTAGCCCAAGTACACACTAGACTTGCTGCCATTTCAGTTATAAAGTAAAATCCCGAAGCCATACACATTCCCAGAAATATCTTCTAATGGGTTCTTAGTCTTCTTTTTTCCATTTATTAGAAACCATCAGAAACTTGATATCTGTATTATTTGTTTTAAAAGCATACATCTATTTCATTGAATTTGGAATGACCAAAATGGTCTCCACATTTTAGTAATGATGTTGTCTTGGAAGAGCCATTGACCGTTTGTGAAAGAGAACATTTCTGTGTGTGGACCACAGCACAGTCACTATGGCTGGATTTTCTGAGGCTCAAAGAGCTCAGGATTGAAGTTTTGGAGCACTTGAGAAACCAGAGACAAGCCTGGAGAGGCAGAAACCCTTCAGGTGGACGGTGGAAGGTCTAGAACTCTATCCCTCTGTGTGCCAGCTGTGTCTCCCGGGGTGACTGAGTCCCAGCAGGTGGGACAGGGGGCCAATAAGACTGTGAGGACTGGAGGAGATACGGACCCGTGCACCTCATGAAAGACTTCTCCTGAATCCTCAGTCTCAGGAGGTGTTCTTGTTTGCGCTGCTCCTAGTATGAGGATTCCCTTTTGTTTCCAATTCAAATTTTGTTTTATTGCCTGCATTTGAACTGCAGGCATTTCATTTTTACATTTTTTTTTTTTTTTACATTTCAGCAAATTTTGCTTCATTACGTGTAATGTGTGTATTGGCCTGCCCAAGACCAATCAGTTCCACTGTCAGGAAGAAAGGGAAAATTGCAAGAAGGGGAAACTAAATACTGGAAAAGTGCAGTATCATTCTAAAGGTAGTGAGTCTGGAAGTGTGACAGATGTGTGCGTGCATATGCACATGCATGCGTGTGTGTGCATTCCCGTGAACTCCTGTGACAAGAAACCAACATAATCTCTCCATGTCGTGAAAGCATTATGCGAGCAACTGCACACAAGAAAAAAATGATTAATAGTCCATTAAGGTATCTACAAACATGGTGTCCCGGGAATGACACACAGAGCACAAAGTGTGACTTCCCAGGAGGACCGCGAGGCTCAGCAAGGACACCATCCCATAGCGCTAAGGCACATACACCAAGTTGGAAGCAAAGAAGAATTTCATGTTTCCTTTTTCCTCCCACTGAGCTGCTAAAATTAGAATGAATATGGTTAGTGGTTGGAAAAAGTTGAATTCATGTTTCCAAGGAATTGTCCTTTTCTTTGGGTAGCCTGGTTTTCCATGTGAACCTGGAAAACAAGATCTATCAGAAACTTCCTCCCTCTGGGTTTTTCTTATTTCATTTAATTACTTATTTTGCAGTAGGAATTGAACCCAGATCCTTCCCACTGAGCTCCATTCCCAGCCCTTTATTCATTTTTTTTTAAATTTTGAGACAGGTTTTTGCCAAGTTGATAAGTTGTTAGGCTGGGCTCAAATTTGTGATCCTCCTGCCTCAGCCTCCCAGAGTGCTGGGATTACAGGCGCGTGCTACCACAGCTGGCGTGGTGGCAGCAATATTTCTCCATGGCACTGGTTCCAACATGGTCTTTGCTAAGCACACGGATGTGAGATGGAGTTTGACCTGTGCGGGCTGCACCTCTGGGATATGGGTGCAGTTAGCCATCCCCAGCCTCTTGGTTCTGTGGTCCACGCCTGACAGTAGGCCTTGTCTCAGGCCCTGAGCTCCCCTCTGGCCCACACCCCTTTGTGGGATCTCTGCGGAGGAGTGTGAGACGGTGATGTACTCTAGTTCCTCCACCTGACTTCATTCCTTCTCCTTATTAAAGCGCAGACATTTTGTTTAAAAGCACCACACCTGTGATAAACCCGAGAGACACTGTCTCCAGGGCTGGCCCGCAAGTGAACTGTGCTGAGTGCAGATGTGAGTGCGGGGCCTCCGCTGAGACATGGGGAAGCTGTCCCTTCCTGTGAGGACATGAGAGATAGTCCCAGTCCTAGTAATGGCTTCTCCTTCCTCTCCTGCGCAGGGACGGTCCCCGGGAGACTGCCGCCAAGATCAAGGTGCGCCACGCCCTCATCCGGACACCAGCCCGCCCCTCGCTGACCCTGGAGGAATCTTAGAGTGTGGTATGTTCATTCCGACAGAACTTATCATCGTAGTAGGAATGTTACCTGACAGTAAGCAGAACTCGGGGTGCAGTCACAGCTAGTTTGAAATAAGGCCAACAGAGTGAAAGCCCTTTTCTGCCACTTATTCCTCTTTGCTTTTGATTTGATATATTCTAATTCGATGTCACTGTTAGTCACTAACTATACAAGCAAAATGTGTACATCAGCTGTGGCTTTTGCATACATCTTTTCACCAATGAGAGCAGGGCCTGGAATCCAGATAGTTCAGAAACAAACCAAATGAAGCAGAGAACATTATCCAAAAATGCATTTATATATTTGGCGTGGTGTTTTGGATCTCTTGTTTTTCCGTTCCTTCTACTAACTCGGTACCTGGAGGTCTGGGGTTACTTCTGTTACTGTCCTTGAGACCTGCAAGGTGAGGTGAGGTTATCAGGGCACGGTGGGCTCCTGCACTCCCCTGGTGGGACACGAGGCCAACGTGCACCTGCTCCGGCCTCTGCTACACATCCTGGGTGGGCGGAGTGGAGAAGAGGCTTGTAATTCCTGTGAGACTTGGAAAGAACCAATCTGTGGGCCTGATGTTCTCGGTTTACTATAAAATTAATTTTTAATTGTTCAAGAAAAGCTCACCTTTTTGGACATTATATCTTTATTCTTTTCTGCCTTTGGGGTCAGCATTATCAGCAGCTTATCCTCTAAATATTGTCATTTGCATTAATGGCTAATTGTCAGAGTGATGGGGTTTTTAAAAATTTTATTTTATTTTAATGGTACATTTTAGATGTACCTAGCGGTAACATTCATCATAGGGGATTTGTACCTGTACGTGACATATCTTGCTTCTTTTTTTCCCATTCCCCTCCCCTCACCCCTTCCTCCCTCCCTGTTTACAAAAGCTTCGTTTCCATTTTTTCCTTCCATTTCTTATTTCTCTTGTCCTCTGTCATATTCCCCCTCCCTTGTTCCCTTTCCCATTTGGACATTTTCTTCCCTTTCCCAATATAATACATTTTAGTCTTTATTTACACTTTCAGTGGGTTTTTCTTTTTTAACTTTTGTTTTCTTTACGTAATTAGCATCTGCCCATTATGGAAAAGTTGGAACATTTGAATAATATATGTACTAATAAACCACTGAAAATCTGTAGGAGCCACCATTAATTTATAGGTTTAAAACTCTTGCGATCGCTTTGTTTGCATGTATACTTTTATTTTTTAATTTATGTTTATTAGTACATGTTTGCTGAACATAATTATTACATTCATGGGGGGGTGGCACATATACCAACACATCTTAATTTTTATGTTTACTTCTCTTTGCCCTCCTTTCCTTTTTTCTCCCTCCACATCTAGTTTTCTTCCCTATTTGCAGAGGATCTGTTTCTTTGTCTCCTATTATCTATCTTTTATTTTCCTCTTTAAATTGTACTTTGGTTTCCTCGTGTAAGAGAAACCACATGATACTTAAACTTGTGTGTCTGATTTATTTCACTTAACATTGTGATCTCAGTGTGCATCCATTTTCCTACAAATGACTAAAGTTTATCCTTCTAAATGGCAGAGTAGTGCTACATCGTGTGTAAATAGCACATTTTCTTTATCCATTCATCTGTTGATGGACATACAGGCTGCTTCCAAGATTTGGCTATTATGAGTCGCGCTACTATAAACACGAGTATGCATGAGTCATTGTAATATGATGTCTTTAACTCTTTTGGGACAATACTCTATAGCTGGGTTAGATGGAATTTCTAGTTTTAGTTTTTGAGGACTCTCCATACTGATTTCCATAGTGGTTGTACTAGCGTACAGTCCCGCCCACAATGTAGAAGGGCTCCTTCCCCTGCATTCTTGCCAGCACTTGTTATTATTTGATAACCATTCTTCCTGGAGTGAGGTGGAATCTCGGTGTTTTAATTTGTATTCTCTCATGGCCAGCGATGTTGAGTGTTTCTTCATGTATTTATTGGCCATTTGCACTTCTTCTGAGAAGTGTCTATTCATTTCACTCGCCCGTTTTTTGAATGGGTCTTTTATTTTGGGAGGGACCGTGTTTTAAAGTTCTTCATATATTTTGTATATTAGTCCTCTTGTCTAAAGAGTAGCTAGCTGACAAAAAATTTTCCCCATTCTATAGTTTTTCTCTTCATTCTTTTTGCACATGCAATTTCACATTAAAACAGGTTGTATTGTACATTGTATCCTTTATACCTTTTTCTCTTTATACATCATACATATCTTTCAGTATTGATGAATATGTCTCCGGAGCATCATTTTTGCATGGTGTATGGTATTCCATTTCATTGGCTTTTTAAAATTTGGCATTAGAAGTAAGGTTTTCATAGCTGTCCTTCCACCCAGAGCTTCCCATTGTGTTGACTGTTTCCTGAAGAGGACAGCGGCATTGCAGGTCCCAGTCTGTGTCACCTTGTGGCTGAGAAGGGCCCCCTCCTGCAGTGCTCTTGTCCTGTCTTGTCATGGTGCTGTGTGTGACATAGTTGTGCTCACTGTAAAGCAGTGACCATCGGGGCTCCTAATGCCTTTTAAACTGAGAATTGCACCAGCCGCTCCAAGCACCGCGTTCACTATTCTGCACTCAGAGTACGCTGCGGGGACACCTCTGCCCCAGGCTGCTGCCCGGAATGGCAGCTTGGTCACCTCCCTTTGTTATTTCCGGGAACAGAGAGGGCTCCATGCAACAAGGAGCCCGTTCCGTCCCGGAATTGTGTTAACAGCCGGATTTTAGTCCCTTTATGCTAGGCACCTATTACTCTGCATTTAGCCTCTGGAGAGATACAGAACAGGCCCGGGTCAGCTCAGTGGATGCATCTTACAGACCTCTGGGGCGTGATGTATGTCTCCAGGGTTTGTTTATCTCACACGACAGCATTTCAGCATCTGGCGGTCATTGTTGGCTTTCCCGAAAAACGCAAGTTAAGTAGTTCAAAGGAGCTGAGCCGCCCTGAGACTGACCCTGCTGAGTCTCTCTGAAGGCGCCAGTACTGTCCTAGCTCCTGACACACGGGGAGAGACAGGAGGACTTGGGCCCGCTGGAAGCAGAAGCCAGCAGCCCCAGGCCGTCGGGAGTTTGGTGGTAGCCCTGGTGCGGGGAGTCTCCGTGGCCGCGTCACTGGCCTGAGGGGCACGTGGACTTGGAGGCTGAGGAACCTGACGGGTCCCTGCTGTGCTGCTGTCGCCAATGTCAGTCGCATCAAGAGTGAGGTGCGGATGCAGGAATCTCCAGGGGACCCTCCCCGCAAGCCCTGGGGACGGCGTTCCGGGCTTCGGGTCACCACACTCTGTGTGCCTCTTGATGTGCCTTGTCTGCTGGAAGATCCCTCCACCTCCCGATGGTGTCGCAACGCTGTACCGCAAGTGTGTGGTCACATCCCGTATGCTTGTGCGCTGACCATGTCCTTTGAGGTGAGCCCAAATTAACTGACTTAATCCTTAAAATAACACTCAGAGCTGGGTGTGGGATTACAGGTACATGCCTGGAGGCTGAGGCAGAAGGATCACAAGTTTGAGTCCTGGCTGGGCAAGTTAGTGACTTATCGAAAGCACTTTTCAAAATATAAATAAAAAAAAAAAAGGATCAGGGATGTAGCTCAGTGCAAAGGTCCCGAGATTTAATCTCCAGTGCTGGAAAAACAATGGTAATGTTAAGGTAGGAAGTACTACCAACCCATTTCATGGAGGGGGAAACTGAGGCAGGGGGTCATGTCACGTGCTCAGGGCAGAACTCAGCTAAAGGCACTCTGAGTTGCTAAAGTCTGCATCATGCTGGGTGGGGAAACCACTTTGCTGCTCAGCATCTTAAAGCGGAAATACTTTATCAGTCATGTAGTTGTCAGAGATCAACGCTTACTTACCAAGACAACGTTCATGTGCATAAAAAATGGAACGTTAACAACTCGCCAGTGACACAGCCTTGTAAAGGAGCTTGGCCAGGTTTGCGGGTTGAGCTAAATGCCAGATCTGTAGTAGACACGCACACCTGATAGGAAGGGAGATGTGGAAAATTGCCTGCTGTGTCAGCGCAGGGGCGCGCTTGGCTGCTCGGTCTTCTGACGGCAGCACTGATTGTTTATTAGCTCCTCCCTCTCCGACACTTGTGTCGAGTCCTGCTCCTCTTCCCCCTTCTGACCGCCTTGTGCTGAGTTCTTGAATCTGGGCAGCAGTGCTTTCCGTACCAAAGATGGAGCTTTTTCATCTGCACCCGGGACCATAGTTGCATCCAGAGTTGGCTGAAATGTGGACCAGAACTCCTCTTAGCCCGTATAAAATCTCTGACTGTGACCTCAGGGAATAGTGGCCATCAGAGTCATAGAGAGACTGAAGACTGACCAACTCAGGAGATTCCCTCTTCCTTTGCGCCTCTCTGTCCTTCCTAGAGCTCCCTGCTTGGGGGACACAGTGTCTCCGCATTTCCCTCCACCCTCCTTTGTGAAACACAGACATTAAAGTACAAGCAGAAAAAATGTGCATGTTTACATTATATTTACTCCTAAAATTTAAAGCATCAGCTGCATGACAGCAAATATCTGCATGACAGCAAATATCTGCATGACATTAAAGAATTATTGTTGATCCAGGTGTGGTGACACAAGCCTGTCATCCCAGCATTCTGGGAGGCTGAGGCAGGACCATGGCAAGTTTGAGCCCAGCCTGGGCAATTTAGTGACGCAGGGAGACTCTGTCCTAATAAAAAGTGAAAAGGGCTGGGGGATGAAGCTCAATGCGAAGGCTCTGGGTTCAATTCCCGGCACTGCAAGAGTAAAAGGAATTATTGCTAGTTTTTAGGTATATTAATAATACTTATAATGTGTGGTTTAAAGGTAAAGGTACACACTGAGACATTTCTAAATACAATTCTGTGACATTCGGAGCATTCTTCACTGTAGAAATTGGGAGGGGATAAACAACATTGGCCTGGTGATGTTGGAGCTGACCGATGGATGTGGGGGGCTTATTACGCTCATCTGTTCTACTTTGTGTTTGTTTGAAGTTTGTCACATGAAATATTTCTTACTTTAAATTTTTATTAGTCTGTATTTGCAATACATAATGTCTACCCTCCTCGTGGGGAGGTGCCACATGTACATAACACATCTTAATTCCATTTTTCATCCCCAGCCCTCCCCTCCCTTCTCTAGATCCTCTCTAGATCCTCTTCCCCTTTGTAAAAGATCAATCCCCCCAATTCCTGTTATCCCTCCTTTATTTTGTGCTTTAATTTATTTATATTTGGGTTTCTCATATAAGAGCAACTATGCAATACGTAAGCTTGTGTGTCTGATTTATTTCACTTAATACTATGGTCTCAAGATGCATCCATTTTCCTACAAATGACTCAAGTTTATCCTTCTTTATGGCAGAGTAGTACTCCATGGTGTGAAACACCACATTTTCTTTATTTGTTCATCTGTTCACGAACATCTAGGGTGCTTCCATGAGTTAGCTGTTGTGCTGCTCTAAATATGGGTGTGTCGGGGTCATTGTGATATGTCTTTAACTGAACGGGAAGCCTCTGGGCAGTAGCTGAAAGGGTGTCTGACAGCTTCAGGTCACCTTAGAAACCTGGAGTCAATGTCCTGTCCATGCCTCAGCTTCCTTTTTTACAATGATGAGAATAATAGTCTAGACTTCATGGGACCCTCATGTGGACTGAGGGATTTTTGCATATAGCATGTTACAGGTACATGTTACACACAAACCATTCATGGCCCTATAATATGCTCACTAGCTGGGGTAGAGACAGGAACTTGTGTCTTCATTTGCTCCCCAGAATTTCTTAAATTTGCAATCGATACACAAAAAGTTCCTTAATTTTATATGTGGAAAGCATGTTGGAATTAATAGTTATCTTTTCTATTTTAAAATCAAAGACAAATTAACGTGATAATGACCTTTCTGTTACCTGTTATGCTGGGCGGATTTCTGCAGGTATTTAATTAAATGATTTTAAAAATAAGTTTCTAAAATTTTCTGAGGCTATATTGTGGATTTTTTTCTTTCCAAGTAAGTTAGGTTAATGGATTAGACAGTTTAGGTGTAGCATTGAATGAATCTTGGGTATTTCTTTTTTTTTTTGTCACAAAGGGCATAAAACTACATTTTTTTCATAATTAGAATTGTCATGAAGTCTCTTCCCCTTACATAGCCCTGGAAGGTGGACATTTCACGTGTTTCCCCCCCCACCCTCCCTCTCTGTCCTTCCTGCCTCTCTTCTTCCCTCCTTCCCTGCCTGCCTTGCTTTGCTTGCTTGCTTTCTTCCTTTCCTTCTTTCTTGTTTTTCCTTCTTTCTTTCTTTCTTTTTCTTTCTTTCTTTCTTTCTTCCTTCCTTCCGTCCTTCCTTCCGTTCTTTCATCCTCTCTTTCTTCTTTCCTATACAAGGAATTGAACCTAGGGTCTTCCCGCTGAGCTACAACCCCAGCCCTTTTTTTATTTTTTAATTTTGAGATACTGTCTCAATGAGCCACTAGGTTGCCCAGACTGGGCTTGAACTTGCCACCCTCCTGCCTCAGCTTCCCAGAGTGCTGGGATTTGTGGTTTCTTAATGCTGCAGTTTTTCTTTTCCACACTTCTATATCCCAACTCATTCCTTTTCCATGAAAGGAGCCAGTGTTGGGGATTTACATAAGGATATTTCCTAAGGAACGCACATCCATGGTTCCCAGAGCCAAGGTTTCAGAAGCCTGGGGATGCCCGTGAGAGAAGATTGTCACTGTTTTCTGCACCCTCTCTGCCCTCTGTCTATATGTGGTCAGCTTTTCCCTCTCCAGTTTGAGTTGCCTACATGACCCTTGGAGTCGACTGGTCAAAGATAGCAGAAGGGGTTCCCACGGTGTTTATCTTTGAGAACCACTTGGTAGAATCGCTAGTTGTGAAGGAAGAAGATGGGTGGGGAAAGAGAATTCTGCGAAGTTAATCAGAGTCTGGCGGGGGGAGCAGGCTGACACACGTAGCAGACCTTGGTGCTGACCGTGTCCTTGTGCCGGGCAGGGGAGGGGAAGCTGGTTTGATGGACAGGCCTGGGCGCCCCTGGAAGGTGACGATGCAATGGACTGTGACAGCTGATGGAGAGGAAAGAAACAGGAAGAGGAAGCAGAAAAGGGCAAAATATGAAATGGAAATTACATCCCTGTATACAGAAATCGCACCACTCAGTGGACTATCGGCCTGCCGTCTGTGAACAACAGTGATGTCAGACGCAGCCTTCCCAGTCTCCTGTGTGGCTCTGTAAGTCATGCTGTCGCCATATTGTAGGGCCCCAGGGTAAGGAGTGTGGGCAGCAGGAAGGTTCAGGGGAAGCGGAAATGAGCAAACGGCCGATAACAGGTGCCTCCCCCGCCCCATTGCCCGGCCCACCGCCCAATCTCTGAGGCTTGGGTTTGTGAACTCATCTCTCTGTAGTCGTAAAGGACTTTCTCAATGGACTGTCATATTTTTAAGATTCAGAAAGCTGCCTGAAGCCAGCTGTGCTGGCCAAACCTATAATCTCAGCCCTCTGGGAAGCTGAGGCAGGAGGATTGAGAGTTCAAGCCTAACCTAGGCAATTTAGCAAGACCCTGTCTCAAAATGTAAAAAGGCAGCGGGTGGAGCTCAGTGCAGAGGCCCTGGGTTCAGTCTCCTGGGTCGTGTTGGGTGTGGCGTAGAGCCCCAGGCACAGAGCCCTGAAAAAATTCGAGCTGTGAGCCATCGCAGGCGACACAGGAAAGCATGAGGCATGTTACACATCGGGCAGAGAGGGCATGGGAGGGGACTGGGTGTCACTGGAGAACGGCTGGGATTTCCTGGCAGAGGACAGTGCCTGGAGGTCTGTCTTTTCCAGGAGGTGGGTGCCCTCACTGGCGTGATGGGTGTGTTGATTGCACTTTGAGGATTCGTGTGGAAGGGCCTGGGGTTGGAGTGCCGGAAGAGACTGTCCCATGGGCAGTGTGCTGAGGTTGATCTTGCATGTGTCATGGAGTGTGGAAAGTGTCAGCTGCAAGTGTGTGTGGTGCATGTGGAAATGCAGAGGAGCCCATTGGCTGAGGAGGACCAGGCATTTGTTAGTGTGTTAATGATGTCAGATGCAGCCATCATGGGCAGCCTGCTGCAGGGTGCTCACCTCAAAAGCATCTGCATGGCCCCTGATTGGGGTGCTGAGGTTGGGAGCATGACATCGATGGGGAGTCAGCAGAGGCAGCCCCAGTGCTGAAGCCAAGGGCAGTGTGGGGCGGAAAGAAATTGGATTCATCCACTTAGTCTCCTCTAGTGCTCCTAAGTAGGGTCCCTGCTTTGTGGTCTGGATGGCCTGGTGTCCAGACTCAGCTTACCCTCGTGTGTGTGCTTGAACATGTGCACGCTCTTGCAGGAGTACACACATACATGTACACACACACACACACACACACATCCCTGTATTAGATCCAATCATGAGCACCCCTTTCCAAATACATCCTCTGGACCCTCCAGGACAGAGCTCAGAAGTCCACCTGTGGGGACACCAGCCCCCCAACCCCCCTAACATGACCACATGTCCTGTGCGGGCCGCTCAGCAGACCCTGGACTGACCCCTGGATTGAGCAGGCTTGGGTCAGGCTCTGCAGGGGACTTGCTCTGCGGGCTTTGCCAGTGTTTGTCTCTCGGGTCTCCTGACAGTGTGTCTGGGAGGGACAGAGACCAACCCTGGGCAAGCGACCCATGCAGAGGGATGCAGCCAAAACATTCCATCCTGCAACTGAGTGGCTAGTGTTCATATTGATTGCTTCCTTTAGAAATATGCTTTCATTACACTAGACCTTGTTTCTCAGACAACTCTCCTTAATCTCAGAAATTAGAAAAAAAAAAAATGAAGCCCAAATCTGCTGAAACAAAATGCTTACTATCCTGAAAATAGAAGCTAAGAGTTTTTACTTATTAACAGGAATTAAGAATGTCCCTTTTCCTGGTCTCCTAAATTTTTGGAAGAAAACTTAATTCATATTACACAGAAATTCTGAAGCTATGTGAGTACTTCAGATGCATTAGCCCGCCCTCCCTCTCGCCCCCTCCGTCCCTCCTTCCCTCCTTTTCCTTCTCCTTCCCTCCTCCTCCTTTGTGCCTGGCATTTTTTTCCCTTTATACAAACCAATGATAGGTATATATTTGAGTTTCAGTTCTTTGTACTCATTTCATAATTATTTGTTTAGTGTTCTTATATGTCTTTGTATGATACTTTTTAATTTTAATGAGACGCAAAAAGAACACGACTTCTGATTTTCACCCACAATACTTCTTTCTGTAGGTGGACAGGAAGGGGCACTTTTATGTAACTCTCACCTTCTGAGGTGCATGGCGCTGTGCAGCAGTTTTCCTCGTGGTGTTTTCTTTCTTATAGCTGCAGTGATCTGGAGCTTGAGCACACTGACCTCGGTGGCCTGGTGCCACCACTGGGCAGCTGTGGAGCCACCTGTCTTTGCCAGATGAGATGAAAAATGCAGGGAGTTCTGCTGCCAAGCGCCACCCAACAGAAAGGCAGCTTGTAAACACACGACTCTGTGTCCTCATCCAGCTTAGTCACTGGATCTGGCACCGTGTGACTTCTGGCTCATCCCCAAAGTCAAAATGACCATGAAAAGGAAACATTTTGAATCCATTCAGGACACGGAGGCAGCCAGGACAGCACAGCTGAAGACCCTCAGGAAAGAGGACTCCGGAGCTGCTGCAGGAAGTGGCCAGGACGGTGGGAGGAGTGTGCTCAAAGCGAAGGGGAAGATTTTGAGAGGGATTAATGGTGATGTGTCCTTTACTATAACACATTTTTTAAAAAACTTAAACATAAATTTAAAACATAAAATATGATCACTCCTCATAGAATGGGATTTGGGGCAGTTCCCACTTAAACATTTTATTTAGTATTAGTCATCTAAGTACATTTTCAGTCCTTATGCAGAATCCTTCCTGATACTGGTTTTGATTTTCCTGTCATCCATTATTTCTTTCTCAATGGTTGAACGTTACCAATTTTATATTATTGATTCCTGTGCTCAAAAAATTAAGTAAGGCTTGCGTCTTAAACTCCATGAACACAGTAGAAAGTGCTTGTCTGTAAAGATAATACATTTTGGCATGTGCATGTTTGAGAGGGCAAACAATAAATTAATGTGTGTTGAGTGAGATAAGGCTGTGAAGAAAAATTAAGCAGGACAGAGCAAAGGCAGAGTGGTGAGGGAAGTGAGCAAGGCGCTATTTTATGTGTGCAGCATTAGAAGGGCCTGGTGGAACAAGAGACTGCAAAGTCCAGGAGACAAGGAGCAAGTGAGCTTTGTGGGTGTGGGGGAAGGTGCTGTGCAAAGGTCCTGAGGCCATGGAATGCTCAGTAAACAGTCAGTTGACCACTGGTGTTAATACACAATGGAGAGAGCTGTGGGGAGAGACCAGAAATATAGCAGGATGGAGTGCAGAGGATCCGGGGGACACAGGAAGGGCCTTCCTTCCCTCTAGTGAGACAGGGAGCTGTGCCAGGTTCTGGGCTGACTGGTGACCTATGGCCGTGGGTCCTTGGAGAGGAGGTTGGGGCACTGCCAGATGGAGAGTGACTTGGAGGGAGGGCAGAAGTGGTGGAGAAAGCAAGTGGGGTTGGTACCCTCGGGGTGAGGGACAGCAGGAACCTCTAAGCAGAGACATCAGGGCACCGAGAATGTGCTCGCCACACCCTGGGGCTGGTGGGGACTTTGTGACAGTCACAGGCACCAGGTAAAGGGCGGTGGGCAGGGGCTGAGCTAGGGGGATGCTGCCAGCTGTGCCCCGGGACATGGGCACAGGCAGAGCACAGCCAGCCTTGACCGCAGCGGCAACGATGGGGCGACGTGGTCTGGCGCGAGACCCTGAGAACTGGCTCGGTGGCAGTGAGTGAGGCAGGTGACCAGCTGTGGCTGGAGGCAGATGCAGGCTCCTGGGGGTTTGCTTTTACTTCTGTTTTGTTGAGAAGGAACATAGCACCACCCAGGAGCTTGGGATTGGGAAGGATGCAGTAGAGACAGAAAATTCGTGCTGCAGCAGACAGGAGGGGACGGGGCAGGGGCAGGATGGTGGCATTCACTCCTCAGGGACCAGCCACCAGGGTGCCCCTGGGACAGAAGCAGCAGGAGCGGGGTGGGGGTGGCGGGCAGTGCAGGCGAGACCAGGCAGGGGGACAGAGGTAGGGGACAGAGGCCTGGGGCTGAGGGGGATGGGCTGCTGGCCCCAAGCTTTGGGGTCCTGAAGGGAAAAGCTGACAGCTGGGGCAGGGGTGTCTGCCCTTGAGGACAGGGTGGTGACAGGCGTAAGCTGTGACAGCGGAGCGTGACCAAGGAAGGGTGACAAATAGCACACTCCAGCAGTGTGAGGAGCAGAGCAGAGACATCGTGACAGCATGCGTGCACAGACAGCAGCCACATGCCAGCCGGCCAGGGACAGGCACCGTCAGGACCAGAGGGCCAGGGCTCGGCCCCGGGGAGCACCAGAAGTGAGTCGGGGTGATGGGTGCCTTGGCTGTCTTTGGTGTTGGGGGCGTAAGTCAATGTGAGGCTGCCTCACCAGGACCACGTGGGATTCAGTGAGTGCCTCGTGTCCTGTGCATTTGTGAGTGTGACAAAAGAGACTCATCCCCCCCTCCAAATCTCCCTGGATTGTGATAGCTCCCTCTGAAGTCCCGTCTATGAGTATGGCACCTGTGAGTACAGCACTTTGTGGTGGGCTGACTGAGTTGTGTCTCCCCGCGGCCCCAGTGTGACTGTGCTGGACGTGGGCTTGTGAGGGGGATTCTGGTAGAGTGAGATCATAGGGGAGGGGCGGAGCCCTCGTCCGGTGCCAGAAACACCAGGATGCGGTCTCTGCCACGTAAGGAGACAGGGAAGGTGGCCCTGGCCGCAGCCTCACCAGAAACCAAATTTCCTGGCGTTTCTATCTCAAACTTCCCACCTCCAGACCTGGGAGGAAATAAGCTTCTATTGTCTAAGCCCCAGACTTTGGCGTTTCATTATGGCCCCTGCAGGAGTCAAAGACAGCACCGGGTGACACTCAGGCTGTGGCTTTGATGACACAACCCGCCTGCTCGCTGCAAAAGTTCAGAAATTTTCACCTCCAAAGATAAACCAAGACAGGAGGATGGAGTCCTAGTATCCCAGTGGGATGGGTGCTTTCCAGCGCACCTCTTCTCGTGTGACATGTGACATCATCGCTGGTGTGTGTGAACCTCGGGTCAGGAGCACGAGAAACGGTCTTTCATCCCCTGGGATAAGCCAGCTAGGAGAGCTCCCCAGGGCCGTTCCCAGTGGGCACTCCTGGGCCATGCAGGTAGCCAACTCCTAGTGGGGTTTCTTGGGGATCTGATGTCAAAATCCACGTTCTCAGCACTGTGCTCACTTATGACCTGGCCCAGGCTGTTGAAATGCAACAAGTCACTTGTCAGTCTTCTCTGGATGTCAGATTCTTCACATGAGGCAGAATGCAGCGATGAGAAGCCATAACAGTACGTGCGTGCTTGTGCAGACACGGAACCAGTGAGGGGTGGGAAGCCAGCATGCACGGTGCACACAGAGTCTGTACAGGGCAGGAAGTTGCGCGCACACACACGCACGCAGAATGGGACCCTTGAGGACCCGGCCACTCTCCATCGGACCCCACTGTGCGGCTTAACCTTATTTGATGAAGCAGGGTGGGGTGGAAGAGTGCAGGGACCTTGCCATCATTCTGTCTTAATAAAGTCAACGAATGACGGGAAGGGAAGCAGAATGAGCAGGGAGCCCTAAGGAGGAAGGTGACAAGGGACAGGAAGTGGGCATTTGCCCCTCTCTGTCACATCTGCAGCCCTGAGCTGGCCAAGCAGGGGAGCTTGGGGACACCCGGATGCTTGGGGCCAATTGCACTTTCTTTATTAAGTACTTCCGCCTGATTGCATTTTGTCCTCACTGTGCTTTATGACTATACTTTAAAAATTCCTGCACAAGTTCAGTAGCAATTAGAGAGATTGGTTGTAGTTTTTTCTCTGCTTCTTTGTCATTTTTTGGGCAAACCTCAAGGTGGACTTGGGTCTCTGACTTAAGTGACAGATCACCCCTTTCCCTTCCTCACCATCCATCTCAATGCCTGGCAGATGGTGGGGTCTCAAAACACACATCTGCAAGGGGAACATGTCATTTTATGTGAATGCTTATGCTTCACACATTCTGGCTAATGACTGATGGGACGTGACTAAGAAAACACCAAGCTCTCCTTCGATGGCGATCAGTAAACACTGTATTCATTGGCACGGGCTGCATAATAAGACTCCATGTGCCAGGGACTTGAACAGCAGACGTTTGTTTCTCTTGGGTCCAGAGACTGGGAAGTCCAAGCTCAATGCCAGCAGACCTGGTGTCCAGTGAAGACTCCCTTCCCGTTTGCAGAGCACCGCCTTCTCATTAGCTCTTTTTCCCTTCGTAAAAGGCTCCTGATTCCGCATCAGGGACTCTGTCCTTCTAACCTTCCTACTTCCCAAAGGCCCGATCTCCCCACACCATACCACCATGTTACAGCTTTGAGATACGGATTTTGGAGGAAGACAAACATTCATTCCATAGCATACCTGCACACATGCACACATGCACAGAGGAAGAGTTCTAACACACGTATATGTTCATGTATTGTATGATTTCTAACAACAGATTGGAAGTCATAAATACCTTCCGAAGCAGAGCTACAGGACTACACGATTTTGGGCATAGAGCAAGAGCTCACTCCATTGAGGTTCAAAATGCACCAAAGTATACAAATGGACCCACTGAGGTTCTATCTTGTTGGCTGGAGGAAGGACATGTGGGTCAAAGGTACTGTGGAGAATGAAAGGACCTGAGTGGGTCAGAAGCCCCAGGTGTCGCTCAGTTTACTAGGATCTGAGGTGGCAGAGCTGTGGAAGCCAGGCTCGGCTGTAAGAGCTCACTGTGGTGGGCGCAGCCAGGGTTTGCTTGTGGTTACTGAGCATGATGGCACTCAGCTTCAGAGAGGTAATATGCAGGGATTCTCCAATGCCACATGGGGACAAAAGTGGGGAGTCCCAGCAGGAAAGAAGTAGAAGAAGGCAGGTACAGCTGGTAGTAGCAATGACTGAAGATCTGCCTGCATATATCATAGTCACATTTATCATCTCATTTAATCTTCATGCCTGTTGAACGATGCAGAATTTGGTCCTCCTTGTTCATAGGGCCAAAGACATTGAGAGATGCTACCAAGGTGCCACTCAGCATGGGCTCTGTGGCTGGAGCAGGGCCACAGACTCTTCCTTCCCCAGCCACCCCATGCATAACAGGAAGCACTTGTTTAGAAACTTCCAGAGCAATTGGCCTTGAGGCAGCATTCAAGGGCATGATCACTTGAAACAACTATTTTTATGGTACTTTATAAAACAATTGGTTTAAAATAATTCTACTGGAATTTTTTTCAAAACCTTGTTCCCTACCAACACATAATTCAGGCCATGCTGAGCAGTGTCACTACAGGGCCAGTCAGTGGCCTGGGACTCTCAGCCCTGCACGTGTGTCACGTGTGAGCACCAAGCAACGAAGAGCATTTCCTCATCTTCCCCAGGACCAGGCACACTGTACCAGGACGCCAGCAAGAGAGACCTGTGCCGGGTTGTTCTAAGACAGGAGTTAATCAAATTGTCCTTTCTGTTTGCCTCGTAGATGGTTGTTTGTTTTTTTCCCTTTCCCTGCAGATTTATCTACATAATTATATTTTACTCAGGCTAATAATTAAATGAGTCTGAATTCCCTGAACCTCGAATCCTTGCTTTTGAGCAGGGGCGTTGTTAAAATCATGGAAGAGGGAAGCCAGCCCAGATTAATACCCGGCACGAGTTACTTCCAAGCCAGAAAGACACATCATTAAAAAGCAGACTATTATGTATTGGAAATGAATGAAAAATAGAATTCCTCCTGAAGATTCTCTGGTATAGTTTCCCAAGTGAACCCGATTACCATTGATTTGTCAATTTATTATCCACTGTATTGGTTTTCAAACTTCTTTCCCTCTAAATTATAACATGAATGCTGGACAGTGATTTTGATTATAGCTCTGGTTATTTTTCAAAACAAGAAATTCGTAATTGTCATAAGGTACGGCTTGATCTAAATGTGGATGATTTGACCTTAAAAGAATGTATTTTTTAATTTCAATCAGAGGTGTTTGTGTCCCACTCCCCTCTGTTCTTTGTCTTTTATCTGCTACATCTCTATCAGAAAATTAGCCACTTTATGTGCAAATTCACAAATAATTATTTTACTCATCTCACCAATTCTTTATGCTAGAATATGTGGAAAGTAAACTTCTGTATTTTGGAGGTGAATTATTTTATTATTTCCTTGTTTTTCGCCATTATTCTTCATTCTTTGTTAACAACAGAAAACTCCATTGATTATTTGACATTCAGAAAATAAACTACTTCCATCCCAAGTAGGTATATACCTGAATCAAATGTGTATGGATTTATTGGAAAGTGAAAAATGACCTTACTTTAAACTCTACACCACATTTTTATTTTTATGTCTATTTCCACCGTTTTGAAATCCCTTTATGATATCCCTCTCTCAGTCTCATTCTTTATTAATATTCATTAGAAGAGTAAATCTTAAATGAATTTCCAAGACAGACATTCAGGGCAAGCATTGGATTTATAGACTTGCAGGGATTGGACGGGGGGCTTTGGGATGCTCTGCGGAAGCCCCTGTCCTTGGTCTTCCTCCCATGTCACACATTTGAAGGATGCTGTCCACCCACGATCATCTTCGCAACTAAATTGTATCTCCTGGAGTGTAGCCTTACAGAATGCAGACACCCCTCTGCAGAACATTCCTTCCTGCAGTTCCCCAGGGAGAGCTGCAGCCACACTCAGCCCATCCCACCCAGTCTCTTCTAGTCTGAATCATACTGGCTGGGTGGTTCCTTCCTCCTCCCACCTGCCAAGTGCAGAACCCAGGCCACCTCTGCAGTCCTGCACTCTTTCCCTGACCGCATAGTCATTCCTGCCATCCTGGATCTTCTGTTGGCGATTTTACCCTCTGCACCTTTATGACATGGTGTCCTCCTGGTTTCTGGCCACGTGGTCCACGATCACATCTGCTTCTTACACGGTTTCTGGTTTTGCCTCTCAAACGGTTTACAGCACACACTCAGAGCCACTCCTGTGGTTGAAACCCGGCTCTGCTCTCTACCTGTCTAGGGGCCTCAAGAATTTGCTTAGCCTCTCTGGGTGTCTGTGTCCCCACCTATCACGATGGAAGCGACAATAATGTGCAGGCTTCCTGTAAGCATGACTCACCCTGCAGGGAGGGGCACTTGGCAAAGGTCCCCATCAGCTAGGGCCACCATAGTCAGGGAATATGGTTGTTATTGTGCATGTTGCACCCCTCAGCAGACTCTTCCTATTTTGTTTCACAAAACTACCACCCCTGGCAAAAGCCATCCCCCACTACCGCACAGTCTGCACAGGTTTCCTGGGCACACCCTGTCATGGGCCACTCTTTCTACACCACTCTGGGGGCCCAGCTGGGTTCCTCCTTGCTCCAACCCTGCCTGTCCTCACACACCTTAGCACCTCGGCCCCAGGAAGCTAGGACACAGAGCCATGGTTGGAGGTGGGCTCTTCACCTCTCCCTCAGCATTGCCCTTACTGTTTGCACCTTCGATGCTTCCAGGCAGAACACAGGAAAGGCCTCCAGGAACCCCATCTCTCCACCCTCACTGCCCAGCTGAAGTCAAAGCTGGGGTCCTGATGGAGATGCCCTGCCTTCCCATCATGTGTGGAGCAAATGTTCCCACTGGGAGCAGAGCACAGACCATACAGCTGTGTTGAACACCTCACACCTCCCTGAGTCATCTCTGAGCTTTGTTGGGTTATGCAACTCTATTTATCTGTAGACAGGGCAGAATGGATTTGTGCCACACAGAGCCATGGTGGACATTAAAGGAGCTGATACTGGTGAAGTCCATGGAAGGAGAGCTGAATGACTTGGGCTGGTGAGGGCTGAGCTCATCTGTGTAGCTGCTCACCCCAGCAGGTCCACGCCTGGGGCTGTATTGTATGCTGGGTGTCTCCCCTCTCTTCAGTCAGCCTCCTCTCCCTGCTGCCCACTAGCGATGGTGGAGCCTACCACACATCCCCAGCATAGGATCCCACAGACTTCTGCTTTTGGGTTCCTCTACCCACTGTGTCTTGTTAAGCTCTCAGATCCCACCTCTTAAATGGTGTTTCCTTCCTTCCCATTATCTCTATAGAAGCTGAGTACTCTTGTTCTTGCCACATCCCCTACTATCAGCAAGATGAAGGATCTGCATGAGGCTCCACAGCACCAGGGCCCAAACTCGTAGGGCCGAATTCTCCCATGCTGCACTGGTCTCACCTAAAGTCCCCCATAACCCCTGGTGTCTTGGTCACTTTCTCATCACTGAGACACAATACCTGACACCCACAACCCTGAGGAGGAAAGATTTACTGTGGCTCACAGTTTGTAGAGGTTTTGGTCCATGGTCAGCTGGATCCAAAGCAGGGCATCATGGCAGAGGGGCCTGGTGGAAAAGAGATGCTCATGGCAGGGTGGGCAGGAATAAGAGAGAGATCAAGGGAGGAGGAGGGCAATAGATCCTGGCAGGCTGCACCCCCTGTGACCCACCTCCTCCCACCAGGCCTCACCTCCAATATCACATTTGCCCAGATATAAACTCAGCAGTGGATTAATTCATTGGTGAGTATCACACCCTCATGATCCAATAGCCTCCTACACCCCAACTATGAGCATGTGAGGCTCTGGGGGGACATCTAGATGTAAACCATTAAATCAGGGTTATGGTTTAGATCAGTGATAACCCCTAAAATCTTATCTATTCAGAGGTGGGATTTCGGAAAGAGACTGGATCATGAGCACTCTAACTTCCTCCTTGGATTAGTTCACTGATGAGTTCAAAATTTGATGTCATTGTTGGGAGGAGATAAAATCAGGAGATGGGGCCCAGATGAAGAGAATGAGTCATGGGATCACACCAGCATGACCCTGGGGACTGTCTGGTCTCCGGCCCCTTCCTGTCTGGCTCTCGCTCTCTCTACTTCCTCCCTTCTATGAAGTAAGCGGCTTTCCTCTACCACGTCCTTGCCTGGCTTGCCTGTTCTCTGCAGATCAACTAGACCCCAGAGTCTCGCTCTTACTAGAACAATAAGAGTTGCCACTTATTGAATATTTCTCTGCATCTACCTTACAGTATACCAAGTTCGGTTACCTAATCTCATTTAACTTCGGTGGCAATTTTAAAAGGTAGATACCCTCTTCTCACCAAAAAAAAAAAAAAAAAAAAAAAACCTGAACTTTAGTTACCCAAGACTGTTCAGAGTAATAAAGCGAGAATTTGAACCCAAGTCTGCCAAGTCTGCCTACCTCCCAATTGGATGCATCTACTCATGCTTTTCTCATCTTTGTGTGCCCTTGAGCATTTGCTGTGGTATCTTGCACATTAGAAGTGCTTTTAAAAAGACAAAGTGGCCAAATTAATCCAGGGGCCCTAGAGCTTGCTGCTCTGTAATCTCTTGCCATGGAAGGAGTGCCCAGTGTCCCCAGACAATGCTGTGAGTCACCACTCTGAACTCAATTTCAGCTCTGACCTTTCAGTGACATTCAAGTCCTGGCTGAGCCACCAAGTCTGCATGGTCCCCCAGGAACCGGCTGGATTCACACACAGCAGGACCCTCCTGTGGTCCTTAGATTCCTGAGTGCTGGCTGAATCAACCTGGAACTCAGCCTGTCCAAGTCACCCGTCCCGGAATCAATGTATTATTGCTCTCTTAGGTTGTAAGAATGCCTGGCTATTACATTAGCTTTCTTATTGCTGACACACAATACCTGACATGCAGAAGTCAAGAGAAGAGAGGCTTAATTTGCTGGTGCTTTCAGAGGTTTTAGTTCATAGTCTGCTGGCTCCAAAGCAGAAACATCATGGTGGAAGTGCATGGCAGAAGAAAGCTGTTCATCTCACGGCAGCCAGGAAGCAGAAAGAGAAAGATACCCTCCAAAGGCTCTTCCTCCAGTGACCCACCTCTTCCACCCGGGCCCTACCTCCTAACAGAACATTCGGCTCTAAACTCTTGATGGATGAATCCCTGATGAGCATAGCGCCTCCACGATCCAGCCACCTTCCAAAGTCCCACCTCTGAACACGCGAGACTCTGGTGGCGGGGCGGGGGGCGGGGAGGATTCTAGATCTAAAGCATAACATCTATGGTCTCATTTTTCCAACTTCCATTCCTTTATAAAGCAACTTACAAAGCAAGGTTCCTGTGATTTTGCAGATCACTGGGGGATTTTAAGAGGAGGAAGGTGAGAGGTTCAGAGCATGATACTTCTATTGATGTCATGGGGCACCATATAGATATGAAGGAAGGAAAAAGTGTCACCCCCATATTTCAGGGCTCCAGACTGGGATGGGGATTTGTGAAAGCAGAGACTTTAGGTCTCAAGGGAACACACTCAGGCTGGCCTGAGTCTGGCATCCGGAAGCAGAGCAAGTGAACTGTGCCGAAACTCCAGGGCTCAACCCCGATGAGGCTCTGGGATTGATGTGGGCTTCAGCCATGAGTGTGGGTTTAAATTCTTGCCCTGCTGACCCAGGTCATTGGCCAGCAAGCTAACTGTGCTCAGCCCCAAGGCTTCCAAGTGATAAAACTCACCTTGTAGAACTGTTGCAGGGATTAAATGACATGGTACGTGCAGCGCATAGATAGTATCAGGCTGGATATGGCACAAAACGTGCAGAAATCCTCCTTATAACACCTGGCTTCCTGGAGGCCAGCAGCAAGGCCCCTTTTTCTGAGAACTTGAACGCCAAGCTCGGGGCCTGGAGCTGGGAGGTGATAGGTGCCCCAGGTGCTCCGCCCACAAATAAAACTGGTAGCTGTCCATTCTCAGGGTGATTATAAACACACTGTTTTCTTAAATGCTGAAGGAGGACCATTCCAGGGAACAGTGATCAGTTAATTACTCAAAAAAGGAAGCTACGTTGGTCATTCAGGGAAGAATTTAATTTTACTATGTCCTCCAAGGGCAATGATAGCTCTCATTTAAATGTTATTAGTTTCAGTGTGTTTTATATTTTAAATATTTGCTTGTGGCTTTTATCTTCCCTTTTGGGGAAAATCATTGTGTTTGCTTAGTTTGTGCTATTTCCTCCCTCTCCTTTGAAGAGGTAGCTTGTTCAATAGCTGGGATGTATGTATTTGTGTCTCTAAACTGGGTAGCACATCAAAAATCTTTTCTAACACTCCCCAAACCGACAAGAAGTCTGCCCATAACAACCTGAGAAGGGGAAAATGCCACGTGTTCAAAAGCGACTTTAGTTGGACTTGGACAGAATTTATGTGGACACTTGATTAGCTAAAAAAATTAGCAACAAAGATGTTTAGATCAAGTTTGCAATGCCCATGATGATTCTGAAAACTGTTTTCTTTGAAGGATATTACAGCACAACTGGAAAGTCTAAGGAATTTTGGGAAGTTAGAGGATGTGGGAAAGATAGGAATCGTAACAGCTATTCATTCATTATTTTGCCTCAAATATTTAGTTATTTATTTCACAATATTTAGTCAGTACCTACTTTGTGCAAGCTATCTTCTAGGTGTTGTGATTCAATGGTGAAAAAAATTAAAGCCCTAGCCTCATGGAGAGAGAGCCCTGTCCACGGATCACGGAATTTCCATGGCTCTAATTGGAGTTGGCTCCATTTTATCCTGTTCTGTTTTTATTGAAAATCACCCTTTATGGAAACATTAACTATTAAAGTTTTATCTCATTCTGCTGATTGGTTTCCCTGTAGATTTTCAAAATCATCTTTATCCTGTTAAGGGATGAAGGATGTTTTCTGTCCTAGGTGATCCCAGAACAGCTTAGGACAATGTTTCCCCTGGATGTCCTGGGCAGGGGGGGTGTGCTCTGTCTCCTCTCACTGAGGCCCACATTCATGAAGCTGCTCCCCAAACCTTGAATGGGTTCAAAGGTCACTCTAAATATGTTAATTTTTTAATCGCGGAAGTTGTTTTTGGTATCTGCACAACTGTCTTATTCATTGATTTCTACTGGCTTGTGTCATAATGTGCTATATATCCCATTTTGTTGTCCACTTTGTTGGCCAAATCTGAAAATCCTCTGCCAACTCACCATTGCTAGCAGTTTTGAGGATTTAGCAAGGGAAGCTGATTCTATGTCATACCTAACTGGGAGCGAGGACTAATGTGCAACTCTCCTGGGGGCTTCTTCATTGTCTTCTGAGTTCCATTCAAATGATTCTGTTTCTACTTAACATTAGAGGATGATACAGTTATGTTCCTAATTCATAATATTCCTTCATTTCCGATTTGTCTAAAAGACTATAATCAAGTTTATAATGCAAATGAGCAAAAATATCAAAAGACATATGTAAGTCCACTAGAAATATAGTTTTCTGTTTTGCTTTGATGTTTCCAAGGACAATACACTGATAAATTGGCCAGTAATAGCAGAGATTCTACCGGAGACGTGTTTTGGAGACACACCCACACTCAAGGGACCATCTGGGAAGAAGGGCAATAAAATAAGTTGTCTACAGATCAGGGACGAATACCAGTGTCGCCCGATGAGATTTCTCAAGATGGGATGTGGTGGTACTCAGTTTGTATGAGTGACCTAACTATAAAAAGCTAAGAAGTCAACTTAGTCTTAGAATAAGAGACTGAAATTTCAGAAAAGAACATTTTAACCAAAGGTGAAGGAAAGGTCCCCAACAGCAGTGTATTTTAGAATTTGGCAGAATTTCCCAGGAGAAATGGCAGGAACATTGTCCCGGAATCTACCAAAATAACAAAAAAGAGCAAATAACGATCCTTCCTCACTGGACCAAAAAGCAGATCTGGTACAGCTCAGGTTTGGGATCTGAAGATCCTGTACAGGGGTGATGCTAGATAGATTGGAAAATAAATGTCCATTACACACTAGGGACTGTTAGCATAGAGGGAAACTTGCCTGAGCTCATTTCTTTCAGGAAGTGTAAATAAATCAGAGTCTGGGTATAATGTAATAAAAATAATTCTCCAGGAAATTATCTTCTGTAAGAGAGAAATGTGTAAGACAGAAAGGTAGAAAGGAAGAAATTCCAAAATACCTCCACCCACAACACAAGACTTAGCCTAGAGCAAGTGTGAGACCATTCAGTCATCCGTCATTTGAAATTAGAAGCCTAAATGGTCCTGGAACATGTGAGCTAATAACAGATCACAATAATCACATTCAATTTCTGGTTAGACAATATGACTGTTCAATAAAATCCATCATTTTTATTTGAGACAGTATGAATTCTGAATTACTAGATGGTAGGTCTTGCTGAAGTCTGTATATGCCTTTACTGTTCCAGATTTTCATCCATAAACTTGATAGGCTCTTTGGGAGAATTTGAAGGAGTTTTATTACTGTGATACCCACTTTGTGGATGAGGTCACTGAGGCACAGATAGAGTGAACCAGTGATTTGTCAGGATGACATGTCAATGAAAGAGAAGCCTGTGTGAAAACTATTTGCTATTAACCCTGTTTTTTTGGAAATACAACCTGCATGCTCATTCGATGGATTTAGGGGTATCAGGGAAGAGGGGGTGCTCCGGTCTTGCGGAAGACAATGGAGGCAGAAGCACATATGTGAAGTGCAGCCCGAAGTCCCTGCTCTGCAGAAATGCCCTTTCTGAAGCAGTCATGGTCCCCCAAACATGCGTGACATACGTGAGGTCACGCTGTCTTCCTAGTACCCCAAGGAAGTGTTCGCGTCTCTTTCTTTTGTAGAGAAGACACAGATAATCTCAGAAAGCTTCAGAAATTGGGCCCAAAGGGGACCCAGACCCACGTTCCCCACCCCAAACCCACCCTGCCCATAGAGATGCCCAGCTGGGCTGGAACGGGTCACGCCCCGCTGTGTTCGCTCTGTGATGACCAATCCCACTGACCCTGAAGACAAAGAGATTCTCGAGTAGAATTTTCTCTGTTCTCTCCCACCAGTTCTGTCGGGGTCTAACTGACAAGTAGAAATCATACATATTCAAGACATACGATGTGACCATTTGATGTAGGTACACATTGGCAAAGGGTCACCATAATCAAGTCAACGGGCACATCCACCATCCCACACAGTTACCTTCATTTTTCCCTTTCTGTGATAGCACATCTCAAATACACAGTTAAGTATTATGAACCATAGTCCCATGCTGTGCCCTGGTTCTCTCTTCCTGTCTAACTGGAATTTGATGTCTTTCCAGAGACGTCTCTCTTCATTTCTCCTGCCACACCATCTGCCCCGCATTGTTCTACTTTCAGTCCCCCCCATTTGGGCCCCTCATTTCCCCTTTGACATCATGTGATCTTTGGCATTCTGTACTTAGTCTCCAGTAAGTAGACTTGAAACAGGGAATGCAAAAGGCATTTTCATCAGGAGCAAATAAACCTTTCTGTCATCCTGCTGTGTAACTTGGCGATTCTGTGTCTACACTACTTTGTAGAGAGTTTACAACTAACAGTTCAAGTCATGGTAGCAATTCCAGTCAAGACTCAGGGACACAAGCGCCACACAGGTTTCCAGAAACTGAAGCAAGGGCAGACCCAGGCCACGGGGCTCCAGGATCAGAGGTCTCCACAGCGGCCCCAGTGCCCAGGATTTGCCCCGAGTCCCTGCCCTCTCACAGTACCAGGGACTGAGCTGGTACCCCCACAGCCTCTGGCCCACGCCCCCCAGGGACAGGGTTGGAACCTGATATTGTAGTCCAGCTCTGTACTGCTGGATATTATTGACATTTTCCCCGTGAATGGTGTTGACTGAATGCGCTGTGAAAGTCTACTGTTTGTCTGGTCCTATGTGCATTTGGACCGAAGTGAGCAAAATCCTATGTGTGGGTCTAAAAATCTTACAAGCAGTACCACACATGCAGAAATATAGAGGGCGCCAAGTACAGATTCTGAGAGCCCAGCCACAGGCCGGGCATACACTGTTCCCCTAGACTCCTAGGGGCCTCTTTTTAAATTGTGTGCATCACAGTATTGGGGAGAGGGGGTCAGTCCTGTGTGTGTGTGTGTGTGTGTGTGTGTGTGTGTTTGGGAACATTTCCTGCAGACTGTGGTCTTTTTATCTAAAAGATGCCTTAAACAAGACTTAGGTAGAAGTGAATTTACAGTCCAACTCAGGCAACTGCTGAGGGGTGGCAATGGGTAGGACAATTATTCACACCAAGTCCTAACTGGTTCTAATGATCTGCTTCCTTTCCATGGTGTTGAATTCCTTCTTTGCTGAGGCCGTAGCCTCTGTTTCATGCTCTTCCGCCACCCCCAGCCTCTTCACTCGAACTTTCTGACACTATTTTTAACAAATGAGTTCCCAGTCCTTCCCTTAATTCCCCCCCTTCCCCCTATAGAGCACTAGAGATGACGGCATTATCAGTTGGCCTTGTGGGGTGACAACACTTCAGAGAGAGGCCTTGCTGTGTGATGCTCTTTTTGGATGATTACCCAGAAATCTCATATACTGACTCAGTCAAAGCCGAAGAAGGAAGCGGGTACTTTAGCTATCCTTTCCACCTCCAGGGCTGAGCCTCGTGTCGGGTGACCATGTCACCATCCTGTCATTCCAGGGTCTGGGGTGGAACCGAAAGTCCATTTGGGAGGGGTGAGGCTCTTTCCACAGCACCAGGCCTTCCCTCTCTCTCTCCCTTTCTCTCTCCCTCTCTCCCTTACTCTCTCCTATCTCTCTCCCTCTCTTTCTCTCCCTCTCTCTTTCAGCAGGGATTTGATAGCACATGCCAAGTTATTTTTATATATCCAACTCTTTGCCTTTAAAATAGTGTTGAAAAAGTTGTCTAAGAATTCAACTGAAAATGAAAGCTTTGAGGTAATGGATAAGAATTTGGTTTTGTTTTTAAAGTTTCATTCCCTTGACTGCACATGTAAATGAGGATTTAGGATAGATGACTTAAAAAATGTGTTCTGAAAGCGAGAATCATCTGATTTAGACATTTATGGGCCTCAGAATGTTCTAGAAAGATTCAGATAGAAATGTAGAAAAATGAAGGGGAAGGAGGAAAGCATTTTGGAAGAGGTGGGGCACTCCCACAGCACCCCATGTGGGGTCAGAAATACTTTTCTCTCTCTTCCATCTATCTCCCATCCAGCTCCCAGCAAAACACCTGAGTATGGCAGTTGTTCTTATATTTAATAATGTAAGAACCAGTTTTAAGATTACAGTAAGAGTCCTGCTGTTTGCCGAGTGGCTTCTGCACGGGCCCTTTGCAGAGATATTTCTGTAACCCTCCCAGGTTGTGGAACGCAGAGACACGTATGCATCCCCACAGGTGAGTAACCAGTGCCGCTGGTCCAGGGCAGTGTAAGTGCAGTCAAAGATGCAGGCCAGGCTGCAGGGTGGGTCGATGCTGGAAGGGCCCAGGGAAGGGGTGAAGCTGTCTGCAGGCCTGAGTATGTGGAAGTCAGGGGGAATTTGGGGTTAACCATGGGCTGAATGGACAAAGAAAGGAGAACAGAGGAGCCCCGACCAGACTGCCTGGGAAAACCACATGAGGGCAAAAGCCAGAAAGGTAAACTGAGGCTCAGTGGATTGTGACTCCATCTCCCTCTCAACCATTTGAACCCTTGACACATTTACTCATAGGAGAGCTGAGTTCTGGTTTATTTTTCGCTGGCTAAAAATGGGGTGCTTTTGGGCAAATCCCATTTACCTTTGGTATCCATCAAGTGGCTACTAGGTGCCTGATTGCAGGGGGAGTATTTCTACCTCTCTGCTCCCATGCTGAGCCAGGCCATGTTGATGGCTCCAGGAAGCCCCAGAACCAGGCAGGGCTAAATTTCTGCCAGAACAGGCATTCTTTTTTTTATTTTTTTAATTAAAATTTATCCAAAATTGCACAAACTTACAGACCATTACCCAAACTTACAGACCATAATACATTGGGCCTTTTGCTTGTAATGATGAGCAATGTACCAGCCACATAGATGCAGTCTTATGGTCTGTCCATGGCTTTAGTCCCTGCGGTGGGTCTCATGGTGACGAGCTGGTGGCTGGTGGCTCAGGTGACCTGGAGATCCATGGGCTTACCCAGAATGAAGAAAAACAGTGTGCCTTGCTGCTGCCCGACTCTTCCTCCCGAATCATTTCTCATAATAACAACTTCGTATGGAAGGTGGAGAAGGTGCTTGTCTGGGGTGGGTGCAGGGTGGGGCACTCAGCGTCCTCTGAGGTTGGAGGTGGAAGGCACCCAGATAAGGGGAGGAGCTTCTCCATGTGACCACTGCAGCCCGAGACGGTGGCCTCCTCCACGCGCTTGTGGCTTTCTGCTGCTGTAGGTCCCCAGGGTATGTCACAGAGACGCCATATTGTCACTATCACCTCTCCTACCAGCTCTGGTTCAGGTGCTCAGCTTCCACCAGCAACCAGCGCTGGATGGAGGCTGGAGAGGGCAGTGAGACAACATGGTCCCTGCACACATTTGCCACAGGTGCAACAAGGCCCACACGCCGTGGCCAGAGTGTGCGATGCACTATCTTACAGTTCTCCAAGCTGGAAGCTGGGAAGGTGGCTTCCTGGGCTCACACTAAGGTTGCAGCAGCAGCATCTTCCAGTCTATCTCCAACTCCGGGGCCTCCTCCTTGACCAGCACAGACCCACGCGACTGCACCAGGTCTAGGTGACCAGGAAGCTGTCCCCATCTCACGACCCTGTGCCCAGAAGGGGTTCTATTCAGAGGTTCTGGGGACCAGCATGTGGACATCCTTGGGGCTATGATTCTGCCCACCCCAGGCCCTATCGTCTTTCACGCTTCTGTGACCACTTAAGTGTGTTAGAAAGACATTTTTAAATTAGAAGATGACATCATTTATATTACTCCTTTATCTAAGCTTTTAATATTCATCTTAGTTGGTCTATATCTTCCCTGTTTTTGAAGATTTTTTAAAATAGAGAAATGATCAAATCCTTTGACACATTTAACAATCCTTCCATACTAAGCAAATTGGTAGCAACTAAAATGGGTTATCTCTCTGGATTCAGCTGATTCTTTGACATCTGTGGGCAGCCGACCATGTAAGACTGAGTCCTTGGCATCTTCCTACTGTTCTGATTAAAATTGTTCTCTGAAATGTCTATTCGTGGAAATCTACAGGTGGCCCTGGAATTGTGGGAATTTGATTACTGTATTTACAGTTGATTCAGCACAGTCTTCTCTTAATGTTACTACAACAGACACAGCAGCTCACACTCGTTCAGCACTCTCTTCCAGGGTCTGAATTAGGGATTGACACCCCTTAACTTTATATAAGGTTATC
This sequence comes from Hystrix cristata, assembly GCA_004026905.1. Taxonomy (NCBI): domain Eukaryota; kingdom Metazoa; phylum Chordata; class Mammalia; order Rodentia; family Hystricidae; genus Hystrix; species Hystrix cristata. Next base: position 253,183 of record PVJO010000248.1, read on the forward strand.
CCATGATGGGGAAACTGAGGCACATGAGAGCAAAAGTGCTTCCCTCAATCTCATATTGGGGAAGATCCCTTGCTGCCATGAGTTAAAAGAAACTTCACACCCTGTAGGAGAATCCAGGATTTTCTCTTGACTTCCTACTTTGAGCTAGATGTAGAAATAACATAAAGATACGTAACAGCATTAATAGATACAACTACTGAGTTTCTGATTTAAATGTTGCCTAATCAGCTGATCTAGTGCTTTTGTTCTGCTCAAGAAATGCAAGCTCAGGGGGCCGGAGTGTGACAGGTCAGAGCAAGAAGGTCTGGAACTCAGGGCTGTCTGGTTCTTCCTCCAGGACTCAGGGGGCCCCGGGGAGGGCTCCAGCCTGTCATCCACTGCAGTCCTCTGCTGAGGGGCACGTGGACCCCAAAGGATCAGCCACCCTCCACACAATTGCTGTCTCTTCTTCTGTCTTTTTCTCAGTTCGGCAAGATTCTTTTTCTGTTGTCCAGGGTTACTTTTTTTTTTTTTTTAATCACTCCAGGTGCAATAGTTAGTCTCTCTGGCAGCCCTAATCTTTGGTGATCCTAGTCCCAAAGTGTAACACGGACTGTGCAATGTGATTTATTGAGAACTAGATGATGTGCTAGGTACATGGTTGGGCACATCTGACTGAGCTCTATGGTAGGAGCCAAGATGGTACCCAGCTGTGAAAGGGTATGTGGTTTCTCTGTGGATCTCAGTGGGATCTCAAAGTGGGTAGACAGCACTATTCTCCCAACAATCTGGTTGACTAGAGAGAGAGCTAGGAGAATTTCTGGAGAAGAGTTTCTGAAGCATTGAGAGTCTTCAGTTTGCTGAAGGTCATAGGGCAGTTCCCACTCATGGCCACAAGCGAGTTCTATGTCTTGCCAAAGGCAGCATCAAATTAGGTTGCTGTGTTTCTGCCACCATTTTCCCTTCTGGCCAGACCTGCCCTGGAGCTCATCCTGTGCTGGAGCTGGAGTCAGAGGAAGCTAAAGAGCTCTGCTCACCAGGGACTAAATTGATCTCACTGAGAGGGTACAAGTTGCTCCTCTCTCCTCATTCCAGATTCCTGGGACCTGGGATGCTGTTGCGGTATAGACTGAGACTGTCCCTCCAAAGTCCCTTGTGTTCAGGAGTGGGGCTTTTTGAAGATGATTAAATCATGGAGGCTCATACTTCATTGGATTCCATAGCAATGGAACCAGTCGACCATGAACTGAATCCTCTGACACTGTGAGCCAAAATAAACCTTTCCTCCTCTAAGTTGTTATCCTCAGGTATTTTGTCACAGTGATGCAAAGCTAATACAAAACCAATGCACCCTATGAGACTCAGCCTCCTCACCTAGAATATGGGGAAATAAGTGTTCCTGTCCACTGCACAGACTATGTTTAGAATAGAGTGAGATGATTTCAAGGAAAGTACTTTGCACTCCATAAGGCATGGTGGGAGGTAGATTTCTATTCTTTTTGTAGTATAAAATAAGGTTCATTATTTACCCTTTCTAATGTGTCCATCAACCAAGAACCTCACACGAGTTTACTGTTTCATTTTGCAAAGGGACACAAGCAAGCCTGGAGACTACTGACTGCTCTTCCAGAAATCCACACTTGCCTGCAGAGATGGGTGCCCTGGACAGCTTTTGCCACACTGTGGCTTTTCATACCAGAGGCCTAGGCACTTAGATATATAAAATCTTTTGATAATCTTGAACATTCTCCTGTGATCTGGATAGAGACAGATTTGAAATTATACTCTCCAAGATTCCGTGACTATGTTGTTATAGGGTCTGAGTTTCCCTGCCTTTGGGCATGTCTGCCATTCAGTTGTTCAGAACGCAGTCTGTCAGTGAGTGTGTCAGCCCTGAACTCGTGTGTGCCTTTCTGCTGGAGCAGCTGCTCACAGGGTAGCTGGTGAGGATGGGTATTTTCCAACATGCGAGTGTATGTTCAGTAAACACCAACTTCACAGTTGCCATTGTTCCGTATGCTAAGATATGTTGTGTAATGTTCAGACCTCACTATTTTACTGCAGCTCCCTCCAGGACCCAAAAATGAAACTCCCCAAAAGAGGGGGAAAGACATAGAAAAAAATACAAGAGAGTTGCGTATCTGGATTGATATGTATTCTGCCATAGGAGTCCTGTGCATTCCTATAAACTAAAACACTTTGCCTCCGTGAACATGTGGCACATCAAGTACTTGTGTTTTCTTGAACTTAGGTGTGTCAAATGCAAGATCAAGTGTTTCTCTGTGCTACACAATGTATAAATGTCTGTGAGGTTGCATGTTGCTTTTCTACAGCTAGCTTTTAATTTTTTCTTAGTCTGTTAGATTATATTTCTTTAGGAGAGAGTTCTTAAATTCATACTAAGGAATATGCTGTGTGAAGCGGCAGTCTGACTTAAGCAAGGCAGAAGAAGAAAAGTTTGCATAGCAGATTGTTTATTTTATAAAAGAATCATTCTATTTGCAAAAGAATTCAGTGAGAACATCTTTGGATTGTAAACTCTCTTAGGGTTTTAAAATAGGATTTTCCTGTCTAGAGTTTGGTCTTAACACTCAGGAGCACAACTTTATTTCCTCAATGTCCACACTACTGTCTTCCTGCTCTTATCTTCCAACTTCATGTGGACTCCCTCTTCATGGATCCTCTTGCCTGGCTCCCCCTCTGCTCAGCCCCGCTATCCTTGCTTTATCCTCCTGTTCCTTCACCAGCAGCCATACACAGCCCACCCTACAGCACCGTGCTCAGCTGCATCTTCCACAGCACCCAGCCCACTGCTCTCCACCCCTGCACTGCAAGAACTGGGCCACCATGGAGCCTCAGTGGCTGGCTAGATTTCCTCACCACCTGCTGCCATGAACCCTCTATAATCACTTTCTACTTTATATTATGTACATTATTTTTATGCTCATGAGTCTTGAACCCAGGACCTTTGCACTGAGCTACATTCCCAGCCCTTTTAAAGAAAATATTTTGTTTTAATTTTATTTTTTGAAACAGTGTCCCACTGAGTGGCTAGTTGCCCAGACTGGGCTTGTCCTGCCTCAGCCTCCCAGACTGCTGGGATTACGGGCATGTGTTAACACCATTCTGGCTCATATTGTGATGTAAGTACTTGCCCCACCTGTTACACCAAAAACTAAAGACACTGATACTTCTTGAAATGGGTCTCCCACCTGCATCACTTCTCCCCTGCCTTAATGGGCATACAGTGTCCCCCTTATTCATGGGGGTACCTTCCAGGACCCCAAGGGGTTGGATGAAACCACAGAATACCAAGCCCTATATATACCACATTTTCCCCACTCATACCTACCTATGACAAAGCTTATTTGATAAATTAGACAAGGTACAAGATTAGAAACAATAACTCTTAATAAAATAGAGCAATTATAACAGTATGCTGTGCTAAAAAGTTATTTAAATATATTCATTGTTTATCTCTGTATTTCCTTTTTTAAAAAACACACAGTTTTATTATTTTCTTTTCACTTTTTTTTTATTAGTGTGTGTTTGCAGTGATTACACCTATCACAAGGAGGTGGTACATGTACGTAACACATCTTAATTCTTTTCTCTTCCCCTTCTCCTTCCCTCCCACTCCAATCCTTCCCACCCCTGGTCCCTTTCATTTCCCATTTAATGTTTTTACACCAAGTTTGACCATGTGGAAAGTGAAACGGAGGGCTGGTTCGGCCCTCTGTGCAGGATCCTGGGGCAGGACCCTGCCTGCTGCTTTCTGGGGTGCTCACAGTACCCCTCAGGGAACAGTACTCCACGGGAAGCAGCATGGAGGACACAGAGATTCATTTTTACAACTTCTGCTTGTGGGGCTCCTATGATATGTAAGTACTCTACTGGACAATGTCTTGTGAAAACCAAATTCTAAGTAAAATACTCAATGAATAAGAAAAAGACCTTAAAAAAGGATGTTTCCTTCTAGCTAAAGTACCACAAATTTTGCCTAATGTGCAGTGAAAATATGTGGTTTATCTTTAACCCCTGAACTGCTCTCAACGTAGCTTTACCCACTATTCCGTTACATTTCTACCAATCTGAATAATGCTGGTCTGGGTAGCATGTTCATTTTGCTTTTTCACCCATTTAGGAGATACTTACTGGGCCTGGGATCCTTTTCAGGCTGTGGGTAGGCAGAGATTTAGAGGTCACAGAAAGATGTGGTCTCTGCGCTTATGAAAAAGCTTGCTCTTAAAATAGTTTTGCTTACTTTAAGCTACCTAATAATGAACTCTAATCTGCTACTTTCTAAAATGATGAAACCCCGCACTACTGACATTTTAAAAAGTTTCCCCTCCCTCCCTTTATTTCTC
>PVJO010000248.1:257628-274232 GCA_004026905.1 Hystrix cristata
CCATCCATCCATCCATCCATCCATCCATCCATCCATCAATCAGTGTTTATTGAACAATCCACTAACCACAGTGAGGTCTATAGCACAAAATATGTATTTGAGTTGGTCCCTGGCCTCACAAAATAGTGTGTGAATGGGTAGCTTGGGCGGGACGGGTGGACTAAAGGAAGAAATTAATGCAACCAATGCCATATGTGTGGGGTGAGGGTTAGAGGGGAAAGGCAGATAAACCCCACAGGGCTTCCCAATTTTATCCTGCTCTTCCCCTTTTCTGATTATTTCTATGTTACTAAAATGATGTATTTTACCAGAAGCCAACCTATATTTAAAAATCTCCTTTAAAATAATACTTTTCCATGCATTGGCTATGCCAGGATAAAAGGAGGGATAAGTTCAAATGAGGTTTGCTGAAAAGAGTGCTATTATGGATATAAGAACATTTGCTGCTTGCAAAATTCAGAAATTTAAAAAAAAAAATCCTTGGTAGCTTTCCAGTGTCAAACATCAAGAAATAAAAGGAGTTTCCACCTCGCATTTTGGATAATGTTTTCCCTTATTTTCTCTCTGTTTCTCCCATAAACATGTAGGCTGAATTCCATACACTAGAAAGCTGAGCCCCAGAGAGCAGGTACAAATTCACAGATGGAAAATGAGGACATTATTCTGGTTGTGGCCATGGGAAAAAAGAAAGAAAGAAAGAAAGAAAGAGAGAGAGAGAGAGAGAGAGAGAGAGAGAGAGAAAGAAAGAAAGAAATCGTCCCAAATTCCTCCACGCAGAAATGACCATGTTGTGATCTACCTGTCCACCTTTTTCATACCATATACATTTTAAAAATTAAGGCTGTGTCACAATCAGTTTTTAGAGCAAAGAATTTTCTTTTTCTCAGGAAACATGTCACAGGAGAAATTTACATTTTATTTAATAGGGCGATCAGTTATTAGAGTGTGAGATAAGGCAGAATGGAGAAAAAAAGAAGGGAAGGGATGAGAGAAAGAATGGCGAAAAAGGGCAAGAAATTCAGAGAAAAGCCGGAGAGGCAGGGCCCCTGCAGCTATCTGCTTTGCTGGGAGACTTCTCCGCTCCTTCACCCTCCAAATTGCTAACTAGCTTGACACCAGCCTGCCTATCTCATGCATGCCGTTGCTCTGCAGCTGCGGCTTGGCTGTCTTTGGAAACCCAAGCCAGTCCACGGTGGGGAAAGGGAAGATGCCCCTGGGCCAGTATAGCAGGGGGAGGCCGATTAGGAGACTAGGGGAGCAGTTCTGCTGCTCACATCTTGGGGTGACACAGCTCATCCTAGGGTGACCCCTGGAAAGGCCTGTGCCAGGCATCCCTTCTCTGATCTCCTTTGTCTGTGGCCCACAACACTTTACAGATCTCGGTAATGCTTTGAGTTTCTTTCAACCCAAGAAGTTACTCTACTTTCTTTGCATGTAAAATTGAAATTGTGTTACCTGCTACCAGTGCACACACCTCAGTGGTAGAGGAGATGATAAAGGAAGCATTCGCAGGATTCACTAGTCCGGTTGTAATGGATCGATGTCGGTTGTTGTCTGAGTGACACTTTGTCCTTCTTTGTCCACTTGTCTGTATGTATACGCACACATGCACGTGCCCACATTTGAGTTTCTTGTGGTCATTTGTTTCCTTATGGGGACTTGCAACTCTGTAGAGAGGAGCTGGAGTGTGTGTTGTCCCCTAGAAATACTAACTTCTAGTTTTGAACTAACCTTGCTTTAACAAAGTACACTATCAGGTAGAAGATTGCTTAAGTGGAAATGCCTGTTATCATGATTTGCAGTGATCAGAAACCAGGCTCTGTGTGGCTAGCAATGAGGTCAAGGTCATGTGGTCAGGATGTGAAGCACCCACACATCATGCTAAGTGGTGTGCCCGGGCTCATGGTTACTCCAGGTCACCAGAGACAGAGAGGAGGGGGAGGGGACAGCCTAGAGGTCGAGTGTGTCTCTAGGGACAGCCAAGGAGAAGGCAGCTTCCGGTGAACTGGGGCTGGCTCTGTGCTTGTCCTGGAGAGGTGAACCCACCGTTCTTCTTTCAGTTGTTGTGTTTGTGGGAAGCATTGATATCCAAGTGCAACTGTAAGGGTGCTGTCACAGCCAAGCTTGCACACAGTGTCTACACAGCTAGAAGCTTCAGGTGTGCGCTGCACCCAGATTTCATCTTAGGTCTGAGGTTTGCTTGTGGACACTTGTCCAAGCTTCCTAGCCCAAAGAGGGGCACACTCCTGGCAGTTAGGGGGACACAGGAGAGGTGTAACACTTGGCAAGTAGCACCCTCCACACACTTCTGAAGCAGAGGAAGTTTTCCTTCAAGCACATGGTCACAGAAGTCAAATGCACATCACAGATGTATCTGAAATGGCCCCGACTGTACCACCCTTCTCCACCAAAGATGGAAACTGCTCCCTCAGAATCCAGGGTGAAAATTATTTATCCAGCCAAACACCCTCATTTTCTAATTAAGACATCAAGATCCAGAGAGCAGGTGCCTCACTAGGGACTCTGAGCCCCTGAGTTCCCAGGAAGGATGGCCTTTGGCAGAACACAATGACCTTGGCTCTCCTTGGTTAAGCTAAGAACAGCAGTACAGGCTTCTCCTCTGTCCTGTGGCTCCAAGAAAGCCCTGGGCATCCAGGATGCTAAAGAATAATCCAACAAGAACCCTGGCACGTTCACCCTCTTTCCCAGGTGATGCTCGTAGCCCTTATCTTACCTTGTTGTGGAGCAACAGTGATGTGTCCTTTTGTCTTGTAGCCCATAAGAATGAGAAATCCAAGGCCGCGGGGCTTTGTGTTGATGCTCCCCTCTGTGTGCTACTGAATGTTTTCTTTTCCACAGGTAGAAGGTGCAGTGATGAGAGGTGAAGGTTGCCTGGCACTTTGGGATTTCTGGGCACCCTAAGCATTAGGCAAACAAGAACCCAGCTTTAAATGTCACCCACGCCACTCACACACACACAGTGTGACTTTGATCACTTAAATTTCCTGGTCCCCATGTTTGGAGGAAGGCCATTCCCAACCCAGGTGTGGAGGCTGAGGTGGCTTCTGAGGAAGGGCCTACCTTTCCATGGACCCTGCACAAGGAGTACAGGCACCCCTCAACCTTTATAGAGGGCTCCTTTTTCTGGCCCATGGTTGTCCAGGATGGGGCAGATAGGGAGGGGATCTCGTCGGAATGAGGCACTTCCAAGCAATGTGGGAGAGAGACCCTAAGATTTTGGATCCAGGTTGCTCACTATATCACTCTCTATACAAACCTCATACTGTGAGGTGAGGAAATCCAGGTGTTTAATATGTAAAGACAAGTCTTAGTGGTGCCTGGGTTTGACACTGGTTTAGGTGTGACACGGCTGTGAGCTTGGTGGCATTGGACACAGCTGAGGTTCTACCCAGGTTCCCACAGTTGTGCTAAATGCCCTGGCTACTCGTTAGCTGGATATTCCAAACTTCCCAAACATTCTGGTGCAACAAGACAGGAAGGAGAGGAGAAGGGTAGGAATAGGGCAGCGAGAGGAGGGAAGAAGATCCAGAAAAGAGGATGTGGGACAAGGGTGTTCGAGTTTCTCCATCAAAAATATCCGCCTTGTTAAAGAAAGGACAGCAGGAGTCCTCAGCAGCTGGTGATAGGCTAGGGAGATTGGGGTGGGCTGTATCCCAGACTGAATTCCTGGGTTCCTGGATGGATGAGAAGTGTAACGGTACACCGTATCTGTTCGCTATCTACAAATTCAAATACAATGCAGATAGAACCACTGATCTTTCAATAAAGAATAGATTTTCTGTGCCTCTGCCAGCTAGCAGTAAAATCCATTCACAACCAAGCTTCCCAATGCTATAGAAATATTTTAATTAAGAATGAAGAGTGAATGAAGGGTCCACACTGTAAAAAATATGGAATGAAATTGCTTGAGTGTAGCAGTTCACCATGGGAATTGGCCAGTTATCTGAGGTCTTAGTGGGAGGGCAAAGCTGTGAACCAGCTGGGGTGGGATGTATAGGGATTGGGGAGGGGCTGGAGCTTACATTAGCCAGTCAGAATGTGAGATAGAAGATAAACACACCCCAAAGGCCAGAGGAAGGAAGACACAGCTTTCTATTGAAGAACTAATCAAAAGTTACTACCCAGGACAGCAAGACTAGGAGTTGGGAGATGTGAGGACAAGAGTGATAGGGGCCAGGTGAGTGATGAGGTCCCAAAAAAGGGACAGGACCACAGGCAAAAGGATTAGAAAGATGAACAAGGACAAGAACATCACCAGGATGGAAGGAAGCTGAACTGTTACCTTACTTTTGCATGCAAACAACAAATTCAAACAAAGCCTGCTCTAAAAAGAATAGTCTAAAATCAGCCCGGGCATTGTGGTGCTTGCCAGTAATCCCAGCACTCTGGGAGGCTGAAGCAGGAAGATCACAAGTATAAACTCAGCCTAGGCAACTGGGATTTAGTGAAAGCTTGTCTCAAAATTAAAAAAATAATAATAAAAATGAAAAGGAGGCTGGGGTTGTAGCTCAGTGAGAGGACCCTGGGTTCAATCCCCCATGCAGTACTGCCAAAAAATAAAAAAGATTTTAAAAGGTCTAGTTCATTCCCTGGAGCCCTCCAGACCCCCCGTCCCGATGAGGGAGCACAGCTCCACATTCTTGTGCTGGGCTTAGATCAGAAGCAGCTCCGTGATTCCAGCCAGGACCTTCTGTGACCCTGTTCCATTACTGCTTCCTGAAAAGTCACCAGTGTGGAGGATTTTAGGTAAAGCAGACCCTCAAGGGGAAGCACTGTTCATTTTTAGAGATGGTCAAGCGGCAATATGAGCTTTATCTACCTCGCTCCCTGGCTTGCTCCTTACCTGAAATCTTTTCATGTCTAGTGTTAGTAACCAGCAGATCCATCCGTGACATCTCCAGAAATAACCTCTCCAACTCTAAAGATCTGCCCCCACTGTCAAGGCACTGTTCAGAGCACGTGGTGTGACTGCAGAGACCTCTGGATTCAGGATGTGTGAGTGCCTGGTCTCCGGGGCTCTTAGACCACAGGCCTCAGGAGAGCCTTCGTCTTCCTTTACGGTCTTCAGAGCAGTGAGCGAAAGGGAGCATGAAACGACGAGCTCATCCAACACTCTGATTTTAATTGAAACGATCTAGAAAACAGCAACATGTATGAGTTATATTCTCCTCCCCTTTGCTGTGTTTAATCTGCCAGGAGTGGGACAATGAAGGCACAATGCAGAGCAATGCACCCTTGCATTTCACAAATGCAGCCTCTGGCCCGATACATGGAGGAAAGTCACCATTTCAAGTGCACAGAAAAGGTTTTAGAGTAGACCATTTTTGCATAAGACAGGCATGGACCTGTATGCAAAAGATAGGCCAAAAAAACAAACCGAAACTCTCCACAACAGAAATATTTCCAAGCAGTGGCTGTTGCCGCATGATCCCTGGACCTGGCTACAGCAGAGTCCACATCACCAACGCGATGTGAGGGCCCACGTCATTTTGGTGGGCCACTAGGGGCTTCTGGTCACAGCATGGTTGCAAAGATGGAGCCCACACCTGACCCCAAGGCAGCAGGTCCCTCTCGGGTCCAAGTTTCACCTGTGCACCTGGGGCCTTTGTTTCTTCCCTTTCCTTAGCTAGCTCCTGGGAGGGAATCAGAGCCAGGGTTCCGTGATGCTCCTTCTGTCTGGGGTACTAGACACCCTACATTTTCACTTCTCTGAACCATGGACACCTCAGTGACAGCCTCAGGCTCAGGGGGTGCCCCACCAAACCCCTGTGCACATGGAACATGAGACACGGAGAAGGGCCCCAGGGCCTGTGGTTGGGGCTCCCACCTCCTCCACCCCAGGGGTAAGGACACCCCTGCAGGCTGGGATCTGCAGGACCCAGGAGGACAGAGCAGGCTGAGCCTCTGTCTTTCTGTGGGTGCTGGCTGGGACCCCGCTTCATCGCTGGGTTCTGTCCCCCACTCAGGGCCTCACCAGGCTTTTGCTTCAGTAGGACTGAGGGATGGAGGGAGGAGCTGATCCTGTGCTCAGCGTGGCCCTGCCCAGGCAAGTTCTACTCCTTCTATTTTCTGATTCTTTTTAAATATTTCATTTTTCTGTTGACAAATTCTAGTCTTGTATATTTGGGAGATACAAAATGAGGTTTTAATTTTTGATACAACATAGAAGGATGAAACCAAGCTAACATCATCATCACCTCAAATGTTTAAATTGTTTGTGATGAGAACATTAGAAATTTACTCTTAACAATGTTGAAATGTGCAGTGCTCAATTATTAACAATAGGTGCTGCGGTGTGCAACTGACCTAACAGTTCAGGTGAAATCTAGCTGTGGCTCTGTGCCCTTGAACAGTCATCTCTGCTGGTCCCTGACCCTGTCCTCTTCCCACACTTTAGTCTCCAATAACCACTTTTCCATTCTCTGCTTCTGAGTGTAATTACTTTTGATTTCACCTTGACTTAGTACATTTCCTGTTGTTATAGCAAAATACCTGAGGAGCAGACTTTATTTAAAAAAAAAAAGAGATATTCTGAGCTCATGATTTTGGGGGCTGCAAGTTGAAGATGAGGCAGCCTTGCATCCTCAGTATCTGCTGAAAACTTCATGGCAGGGACATCCCAGTGGGCGTGGAGAGAGTGATCACATGACAAGACAAGGTCAAGAGAGACACCAGGGACCAGGCTTGTGCTTTTTATAGAAACCTAATTCCCTAGGAAGTAGCTGCAGTCCCAGGGGAGCTAAGAGATATAGTGGAAAAACCCAGGAATGTTTAAATTTAAAGAGAGGTATAGTGGAAAAACCCAGGAATGTTTAAACTTAAAGAGGTAATTTACGGTAAGAGACACATTGTCATGAATCTCCCTCAAAATCCTCCCTCTTGCTTCAAGCACACTCATCCCATTGTCCTTGCCCCTTTCTGAAGCAGCTCTGGAATCCTCTTTCCTGAGAGTCTTTATGAGGTATGATAAAAAAATATGATGAATGCTGCTACCCAGCGCCATCCAACAAAAAGGCTCGTAAAAACATGATGCTGTGTCCTTGTCTACCTCACTCACTGGATCTGGCACCGAGTGACTTTCGGCTCTTCCCAAAGTCAAAATGACCTTGAAAAGGAAACGTTTTGAATCCATTCAGGACATCAAGGCAGCCAGCACAGCGCAGCTAAAGACACCCAGGAAAGAGGACTCCAGAGCTGCTGCAGGAAGTGGCAAGGGTGATGGGATAAGGGTGCTGGAAGCAAGAGAGAGGAGTTAGCGGGGCATCCATGGCAGTGTGTCTTTTACTGTAATAATTTATTTTTTTAATTTAAACGTCGACCAGACCTTTTGATCATACCTTTAGCTAAGTATGAGGTGAGGGGAATGGTGGTAGCAGACAAATAGAAGCCCAATGCTGGGTCCTTAAACCAGGCGTCCTGGTTTGCATCTGTTTTTACTGCTTTTTCTCCAGCAAAGCTTGGATATCAGGTGGTGACTCATTCCTCCTGCAAATGTTTACGAATTAGTCAATGGTAGACAGACAGACCAGAAACGTGTGGGTGAAGGTACAGATGAACCAATGATCTCTCTCCCACTCTTCCACAGTGTGACACATTATTCCCATGTTTGAGTGCTTAGCACTAGCATTTCCCCATCTGACTCCTTTCTCTGGGTACCACATCTGTACTTGCAGTGGAGATAGAATAGAGGTAGGACCTCTACAACCGCATGCACAAGCTCTATGCATTTGAGAGGCTCCTTTGCTGTCCCCTGTGCCTGCCAGGACCAGGGCAATTTCTCTGACAGGTGCATGGGTGGTGCTGGCCCTGGGTCATCCCTGTGTGTCACCCTGCAGTGACGCTCCATGAAGTCTGTCTCCCATCTGGCAGAAGTCTCTGTTTTCCACCCAAGAGTGCAGACAGGGAGACCCCAGGAGGTATTTGCCAGATGCCTACTGCTCCCCCATCAGGACTACATGCAGGGAGCAAGGATCAAAGGTGTGTGAGGGAAAGTGGCTTCAAGTGGAGTCGCTGAGCTCGGCGTGTAGCCTGCACCCCAACAGCCACAGGCAACGTCAGGCTATCAGCCCAGTCCGCCGCCCAGCAGCTGCTGGAGGGGGATCTCCACAGCGTGACATATAGACAGGGAGCTGGCTGCCACCATTACATGTCACCTTGCAGGCATGTAGCTGGCTGGCGGCGGTTGACACACACAGGGAAATTTCCAGCATGCCATCACAACTCAGCAAGACCCAGAAATAGTCCCTCAGAGAGAATTCTGTTTCGCGCATACTGAGATTCGTAGTTCTGATTTCAGCGCCTCAAAAAATGCACAAGGAAAGGGCAATGCATATTATTTAAATGCATTCTAATGAATTACTTTCAGAAATAAGAGCTGGAGGGCGAATCCCTGCCAGCCACAATAAAACTGTATCTTCAGAGTGCTAAAGAAGTGAAAAGATGTTGGGAAGTAGAAAGATATTGGTGCTGAGACAGGAGCCCATTTAGCACCTTGCAAGTGGTGGGTTTTTTTTTTTTTCCCAGAATCATAGACTAATCTCAAACAACCCTCTGACTTTCCTTATTTCTCTAAGTATGTCGTTTAATTATAAAAGTCAACTCACTGATCTTTCATGTTGAGAAATCACCATTTGCCATATACAGGGTTGCCAAGTGGGTCGCCAGGCTCCATCTACTGACAGGTCATTGTAGAATTTGAGTGCAGTTGAAAGGCAGGGAGAGAGGAATTGATTTGTATTCAGAGCTACACTAGGCAAATAAACAGTTAAAAATAAACCTAAAGAGGTTGTCAGGTATGATTTCCTGCTTAATCACGGAAGGACTTCAAAACAAGTTGATTTTTTTAACCCAGAGGGATTTATAAATTATAAATTTGTAAACATGATTTCCATTTCAATTTAAGGCAGCACATTGTGGCTGAGAAGACAAAGGCTTTGCAGGCAGATACACATGGCTCCAGTTCTGATACACACCTTGCGTGACATCAGTACCTTATAGGACAGTGATATGTACCCTCTTGGGGTGATACGAGGCTCACAGACAGTTCCTATAATGTTAGTGATCGTTTATAGATCACAGGTGATTTAAGAATCAAAACACAGTAGTTTCTGCTTGTGGGGGTTTAAGACATTGCAGCCTTCTCAGCGGTAGGCTGGCAAGGCCGCCCTGGGGGCCCAGCAACTGCACGGGCAGAAACTGATCCTGCAGACACACCTTCAAAAGTGTTCAAGGATGCACAGATAAGAATGTCCATCATGCTACATTTGCAGTAACAAAACCGTGAAAATCCTTAAGTTTCACATATATGAGAGAAGACGATAAATGTTTATCCACACACACAGCAGGATTCTATGCACTTTCAAAGGAAGAAGAACGCAGATCCAGGAAAGCAAAGATATCAGATACATGATCTGTAGGTAAAGAACTCATTTGAAACTTCTTGAATATAATTTCATTTGCATAAAACAGTCATATTAATTATTTTTACGTACTTAGGTGTATGAAAAGTCTAATATACGTATAAATGTGTCTAGGTATATTTATGTATTTTTATGTATGCAGACATGCTTGAGAAGGATATGAGACATCTAACTGGGTCCCTAGCAGGCTATTTCCTGCAGAGGGATGGGAACAAAGATCCCAAAGACTTCTCTACTGCCTGCATTTCTTGTAGTTAACTTACACTTGTCCTACAGATATATTTTTTTAAATCTACTCCATCTTATGGATGAGACTAGTAATTAACGACTAGTAAATACAATTACATACATGTTTTTTGATGCTCACACCTTAATGCTTTTGATGCTCTTAAACCTGTAAGAGTTAGGGACAGTGTAACCATCATCAGTGTCATCAGTATAGTCACCACCTGTGTAAAAATACCAGGCAAAGGTGGATGTTCTGAGACATATTCTATATCAGGTTGAGATTATTGAATTAGGTAGCTTTGCCTCATAATTGCTTCAGGTCAAGTATATGGAACAGTCCATAAGAATTTCAAATCATCAAAGGCAAGTGATGTGCTTAAATTTTGTGCAAAGGCTTTTTATGATGATTTAACTAGGGACACAGTTAATTTCCTCAGAATTAGATTTTCAACACTGTAAGATAGCAAAGAAATTCTGTGTTATCCAGTGAATGAGTATCTTCTCTAAAAATGTCAGTATTTTCAAATTAGATTAAGATTTCTTGCCCAAATCTCAAAAATACACAACTTCCTTCCCATCTATACAATGGAGCTAATATGATGCATCTTTCAGACTATCTGAAGAATAAAGTGAACCTGTATGTAGATCAGAGAGCACAAGGTCTGACCAGCAGCAAGGGGTCAACAAATGTTAGTTTCCTTTCCACCCTGAATTTTATAAATGAGTACAAACAGTAGGTAAGCTAAAATTGTTTTTTTATAAGATCCCTTTTTAAAAAATACGTGGTGCATGAGTTTTAATTTCATGGGTAACATCATAAAAATTACTTCAGCTAGTTTTAAACCAGTAGTACAGATTATATTATAAAACTTATCCCCTGAATAAGTCTTTTTCTTAGCTCAAACAAACAGAAAACAACAGAAGACATGGAGTTTCTTAGGACATGGTCAGTTTTCCGCGTTAGTCCATGCTAGCACAGAAACACTGGCAGCCGGTGACAATGGGCAGCCCTTCCCCATGGGCCCCCAACAGTCCACCGTTCTGCTGGCTTGCCCAGTGGGCTCAGGGTGCAAGCTTTGGGAGATACATGGCATTCCACTGCGGGCTGCTAAAGCCAGACCTGCCAATTAGATGTCTCAGTGGAGGTTGAATCCATGAGTCTGACACTCAGAAGTGAGTTTCCACCCAGGTATATGCCTTCGAGAGCCATCTATGTAGAGATGATATTTAATGCAATGAAACCAAGTGCGATCAGATAAAACCAGTAGAGACAGAGACAAAGTCTGAGAGCTGAGCCCCGCAGCGTTATGGAGCTGGGCCAAAGTGGGAATCAGGAAAACTACTGGGGAACAGGATTAACCCCTGGAATATACAAAAAACTAAAAACCTTAGACCTCACAACAAAAGACCTGATCAAAAAATGGACAGGTGAAATGCATGGACCCTTCTCAGAAGAAGTAGATGGCCAATAAACACACTTAAAAATGCTCAACATCACTGGCCATTTGAGAAGTGCAGATTCACTGAGATCCCATCTTACCTCAGAAAGAACAGTCATCATCAAGAAATCAAATAATAACAAATGCTGAAGAGGCTGTGAGGGTAAAAGGAGCCCTTCTGTATTCCTGGTGGGAATTTAAACTAGTGCAACCAGTTTGGAAATTGGTATGGAAATTCCTCAAAAAATTAAAACTAGAAATTCCATTTGACCCAGCTATTCCCCTTCTGTATGTCTTCCCAAAAGAGTTAAGGACATCATATTACAGTGATTCATGCACACTCATATTTATAGCAGCGCAATTCATAATAGTCAGATCTTGGAAGTAGCCTATATGTCCATCAGCAGATGAATGGATGAAGAAAATATGTCACTTATACACAGTGGCATACTACTCTTCAATAAAGAAGGATAAACTTTGAGACTTTATAGGAAAATGGATGCACCTTGAGACCATAGTGTTAAGTGAAATAAATAGACATACAAGCTTAAATATCACATGGTTTCTCTCATATGAGAAACCCAAGGTATTAATAAATTAAAGAGCAAAATAAAAAATAGATAGTAGGAAACAGGGAGAAAGATCTTTTACAAATGGAAAGGAGACCAAGAGATGGAGGCAGAGGCAGGAAGGGAAGGGCAAGTAAAAAGAATTAAGATGTGTGTGTACATATACCAACTCCCCATGAGGAATGCAATCATTATGTACTGCAAACACAGACTAATAAAAATAAAAATCTTTTAAATTCCTCAGAAAGAGCTGTACCTGCAGGTAGAAGCCAGACAGGAAAGAAGGGCCCCCAGAAACTGAGAGAAGAAGGACATGAGAGAGGAATGAGACATCTCCCCAGACCATGTGCTGTCAGGGAAGCAGCGTGTGTGGAGAAATGTCCATCATTTAGAAATCTCTCCAAGACCAAGCACAATCTCAGCATCTCAGAGAATGATTGTGTATCATCAGCCTGTTTATTAAATATGGGAGATGTGAATGTACCGTGTACTGTGTGAGGGGAGGCAAGGGGTCACCTTAGCCTGGAAAAGATGTCAGGGTGGCAGGTGGAGAAATAGACTCAGTGACACATGGAGAGGAGAGCTGTACCCAAGAAGTGCTGAGTGGCACTTGGGCTGGACCCCAGGACAGGTTAGGTACAGAGCAGGACAGGGAACTGTCCAGGAGGGTGGAGGTCGCATCAGGCTGTGAAAGGCCCCCCATGGAGGCTCTGCAGTGCTCTTGGTGGTGGAGCCACGGAGGCAGAGAGGCCTGGGTAGAGTGGGGGGCATGTAGCGTGTCAGGGCCAGGAGGTAACACATGTCTTGGTGACCTGAAGTCCAGCTAGCCACCAGGATTGGTGGACTCTATGGGATGTGAGTATACTTCCTCCTACCTCTTTTTATGTATTTTGTTCATTCCTTGTTAATGGTGTTATGAGGCCCCGGAGGTATTCCAGATTGTCACAAGTGATCGACAGCCACACCCTGGCATTGAGCCACACCCTATGACCTTTCTTATATTTTTTATTTTAAAACAGGCCCTCACTAAGTTGTTCAGACTGGGCTCCAACTTTTGTGATCTTCCTGCTTTAGCCTCCCAAGTGCTGGGATTACTGGCATGTGCCACCATGTTGGGCCTTTCATGCTATTGTTTAGATTTTTTAAAAAATTCATATACCTGGGCTGTGGGTATAGCTCAATGGTAGTGTGCTTGCCTAGTATGTATGAGGTCCAGGACTCAACCCTCAGCACCACCAAAAATAAAATAAAATTTTAAAAATTCATATACCTAGTTAACACAGACTGATCAAACACCCAAATCTCAGTTCCCAGAGAGCAGAGCTGAGCAGAAGCTGTGCCAGGGATGTCGGATGTGCATGGAGAGATCATAACCATAGTAGCATCTGTGCGTGAATTATAGAAAACCAACCAAGGATGGGGAAGGTAGCATCACAAGACCAGAGTCAGGATTCTTAGACTAATTCTAACCAAAAGTGATGAGTCCTGGGCCGGGGTAGTTTCGGGGTGAGAGCCCAGCACAGAGGTTGGAGACTTGAGTCACAGGTTGTTTGCAGTTGGGGCAATGTGGGTTTTGCTTTTGGAGGGAGTGAAAGGTGGAGCTGCCTCGGCCCTCCCTGCACTCACCTGGACTCAGCTCCTGTCTTCATTGTCACAGTTCCATAGAAATTAGAAAGATCATGAGGACTGACTGGTCCAAGGAGAAAATGGAAATTTGAGGCAGGAAGAGAGTCCTCTGTACTGGGTGGAGCCCACTGACAAGAAAGGGGTGAGCTTGCTGGTGGACGAGTTCTACTTTCACGTGCTACCTTCCTGTGTTTGCAGAGCTTTTGCCTAAAACTCTTTAGTAAACTTAGAAGGGGACCAAAAGATGGAAGGAGGGTGGAAGGAGGATAGGGGAAAGCGGTGTAAAAAGAATTAAGATGTGCTATGTGCATGAACCAACTTCCCCCAATGAGTGTGATCATTATGTACTGCAAACGTGGGCTCATAAAAATAAATGAATAAATACAATCATAGCAAAAAGAAGAAAAAAATGTAAGAACTTTAAAAATGAAAGCATGCTACATAGTTGCTTTCCCATCTGAAAGTTAACTGAAAAAAAAACCAACTTGGATTTTCAACTTTTAGCTATCACTTTGAATCTAGTTTTGTAAAGACAAAATTAGACCACAAAATTTTACAAAAATATATCAAAGCAGTCAAATATGTGGCCAATAATCTCACAAGTCCCTGAGATCTACAAACCAGCTGTTTTAGAGATGCCTAATATCACATATCAATATGCCACTGACCAAGAATCGGATCTTAGTCTTTAAAGCAACGAAACACGGGATGTTCTTTTTAAAAAAATGTGAAGTTTATAAATCTAATTTAATTTATTATAAATTCGGCGGCAACATATGTACTATAAATGCACTTAAAGTATTTTTCAAGTCATCTTAGATAACACGTATTGGTATGAAAAGAATTTGGGGGGACAGACTGGCTGGTGTTAGTCCACTTTATTCTAATACCATCATAATATACCTTTCTGCTTGTCTTGAGTTAGAAAACCATCAGCCCCACTCTAAGCTTCAGGGACGGTCCACATTGGGAGCAGGACCACCAGGGGGCTGCCAGTCCCCCTCCAGGGCTCGAGTCTCCACGCTGCTGGATAGGAGTGTGCTGGAAGGTGCACTGGCTTCAAAGACAGCCCGTGAGTGGCCACTCCCATGTAGATTTCCATCACCATCCACAAGACAGAAAGAATGTGACTTTTTGGGTTTAAAGAAAGAACCTTCTTCCAGTTTTGGATCTCATTAGGGTAGCTATTTTTAATCTGCATATTTTACAATAATTTCCAATATCACTCTAAAGATATTAATTGTAAGACTTTCTGAAAAGTTCTGATGTTCTACTTTCTCTTGTCAATATATCACATTAAGATTTCATCATGAAAGTCTTGCATTTTTATTTTAAAATATAAGTAGATAACCCACAGTTTAAAATATACTCCTCTCAAGGAGGTAAGAGAGTATTTCAAAACGTTGACCTGAAGTAGTCCAAGTTTAGAGTCTGTCTTATTATCTCTTTTGATTGTCTTGACAAAGTCAAAAAAAGAACCAGGCAACATCATAATCCTCACTTACAAACATATGTTATTCAATATTTAGTTCCTATAATGTTCAAAGTCATTTAGAAATTTAAGAAATTATGGGATACTGAAAATTTCCTGAAAAGATAATGAATTCTTTGTCACTCTTTCTCACTGAGTATTGGTGCTTTTATATACATATACATATATATATAGTATGTATATATATATACATATACATATATATAGTATGTATATATATATACATATTTATATATATATAGTTTGTATATGTAACAAAAAAGCATTATGTAAATACTATATATACATATATCATAAAATATGATATACATATACATAAAATGTAAATGTGAATATATCCTATAAATATAATATAAATAATATATAATATATAGTATATAATGTATATGATATATAATATATAATATTTGATCATAAAATGATATACATATATCATAAAATATAGATGTGAATATATCCTATAAATATAATTTAATATATTCCACAGCCCCAAAATCCAATAGATTTTGGAGTACCAAAGGAAAGAAACTTGGTTCTATGTATGATAAAAAAAAATGATTTGGTGTCTAAGGTAAAGTAAGAAAAGACAGCTCAGAGTTGAGCTAAAGTCAGGGAAGGCTAGGACATGGGACATCAGGCTATCACTTGTGGGTGGCCAGCATCGACCTCCATGCCCCTGAGGACAAGGCTTTGGCAGGAGGTTCTGCAGCATGGCCCCAGGAGTTCCTATGCCTGTGTCTTCAGATCTCTGCTTCTGGAAACTGAAAGCTTTTCTACCTCTAAACATGTCTTCTAAAACTGAACGCTTCAGTGGTCTTCCTGTTGTAACCTTCACTTGTGGCTTGGGCAGGGGAGACCTTATTAAAGGTCAGCTGGGGGCTAAGAACAGGTCTTGTGGCTACAGAGATGGAGCTTGGACTTTAGAGGGGCAGGCCCAACCCAGGCACATGGAGGGTGAGGGACTGTGATCGGCCCTGCTCCCCACCTTCCCACTCTGTCATGACTCCATAACCCTATCATGTTTCCACCCCCATTCTGTCTTGTTTTAAATGACACTACAGAGTGGCTGCAAGTGGTGGCCCTGTGAGGTCCTCAGGCAGAGACTCGGATGTGCTGTGTGCCCTCAGCAGTCCGAACAGACCACCTCCATCCTGATCAGATATGGAGAGCCAGTCCTTGGCAGCAGTCTTCCTTGATTTTACTTGGCTGGAAAAACTCAGCAGTCTTAGACTTGTAGCTCACCATCAAGGAAACCAAAGAGGCCCAAAAACCAAACTAGGGGAGCTGTGATTTACCCCGCCCTCCTGGGAGCAGGAAGGCTCCTTGCCAGGACGGTTGGGCAGCGTTCTCTGGAGAGGCTTTCATCTTTGTGTCACCCCAAGCCACAGTGGGACCAGCTGTTGGCTTCATGACCAGCCTCATACAAACCTCCCCTCCAGGACTCAAGAAAGAAAAGGATACAGAGAAACATGGCCCAACAGCAAAGCTGGAAATCCGGTTTCCACTGTCCTTAGATCTCCTTGATCACCACTGTCACCAATGTAATGGAATCTCCAGATTCAAATGCCTTCCTTGTATTGAAACAAAAGCATAACTTCCATTTTAGCCATGGTTACCCAAGCCAGTGTGTTCCCTGTCCTATATTCAAGATCTCATGCCTTTTGTTTCAAATTATGGCCCCAAAGGCCCTGTCTCTTGGTCTTGAAATGTGCTTGACTTTTCGCAGGCCAGAAGTGTTGGGGACACTGGGATGCTGGGACATCGTCATGCTCTGAGCTCGGCTTTAGCATCTGTTCCTTTCAGGTTTTTG